>JBBPNO010000182.1:0-43026 GCA_038090915.1 Boletus eberwhitei
GACATTGACTGTATATTGTATATTCGCCCGCATCCCATGATGGGAGCCACACAAAGTCTATACATTATGAGATTTATACACTACTACCATATACGTTATGAGAAAGTGTACTGTACCGAGTGACAATAACACTGGTTAGACACTTTACCATGTCTGCACCATCAGAGTCGTCTCCACCTGGCTCACCGCTCGGTCCCCTCCCAGACCTGCCCCCCACAGCGACGCGCCCGTTCAGGTTCACCTGGGATCCAGCCAGCAAAAGAGGCCCAGCGAGCATCTCAGAGACGACCACAGACGGTCGCGCTCAGGACGCTTTTGCCGCACCCCCCCGCGTCTACCTCCCCAGCGCTGCTTCTCCCCTCCCGCACCACTGGTCTAGCACCACCCAAGGTTTCAACGGTATGTCTTCTCCCTCCTCTTCCTCACTCTCCTCACATTCTCCAGCCATCTCCAATGTGCTCAACAACCCTCACAAGCGTCTCGCTCCCCCAAAGGCCCATTCACCCCTCCCGCCCGTCCCCCCCGCAGAGCTCCCCCGTGTCAAGCGCAAGGACTTTGATTCCTACCTCCGTGCAATCACCCCAGAATGGGACCGCTTCCTCCAAGGCGCTTCCCATTCCCCCGCTCAATCCGACTCTCCCTCTCCATCCCCTCGTCTCACTAAACTCACACCTCTCAATACCGTACCCTCCGTCTTCTTTACCCCCGACTTTGACCTCGCACATCCCCCCACATTCGACGCAGTCACAGAACGCGTCCATGGCGACCAGGACACCTTCGATCCCTCCTCCCTCTCATACTCCCTCCCCCTCCTAGAAAAGCTCTCCCACCATGCAGATACCATCGAACAGCATCTCGTCCGCGAAATATCCCTTCGTTCCACCTCCTTCTTTGCCGCCCTCACAAACTTGCAAGACCTCCAAACTGAATCCGAACAGTGTTTAGATCGCATAGCCAAACTACGCACACTCCTAAACAGCCTCGACAACAGTACCGCAATTCGTGGTCTCCACATCGTCCGCAAAGAGTCCAGACGATCCAACCTCGCTTCCGTCAACAATGCCGTCCGCGATCTGGCTGCCGTCGTCGAAATGTCATCCGTCGCCACCAGCTTGGTCGGTGCCGGTCAGTGGGGCGAAGCACTCGCCGTCATCGACACCATCAAATCTCTCTTTAACCCCTCTCTCCAAGATCCCCCTGTCCTTCCTACTCCCTTCGTGATGCGGCTTACACGTCAACCAGACGATGCTCCTTCTCCACTCCCCCCCACTCCAGAGTCACCCCTCCTCCAAATCCAAGCTACTACCAAGAGCACCCCTCTCTCCTCAATGCCCCTCTCGTCCCTCACAGCCTTCCTTTCCCTTCCCTCCCATCTACAGGCCATGAACACCCAGATAACCATGTCACTGACGACAGACCTGGTCACCGCACTCAAACTCGATCTGCTTGATCGTGTGAGCGCAGATCCCGAAAGTTCCCATCCCGTCGCGAACCCGAATCTCACCATGAAAGACCGTTTGCGACCGTTGCTTCAGGGGCTTCTGCATACGGATGGTATTCGGGAGGCAATTGTCTCTTGGCGAGAAGTCGTCATGTCCGAGGTGAGAGGGATCATGAAACGCGTAGGTGCAACGTCTTTCTTTTCCGAAAAAGGTCCAGAATTTAATTTCGCCTTCCAGTACTTGCCATCGTTTGATCCAGACGAGGATGAAAAGAGTTCTAAAGCTCTAACGAGGCATGTAGCACATATTTGCTCGTTCTGTAGCTGTCTTCATCTCACACGATCCTAGTGGTCTCTCCAACCTCTTGCGCTCAATGACCCAAGCGGAGTTCTCCTCCATCGTCTTCCGTGTGTACAAAAGTCTTCTCAATGGCATCGAGGGGCTTCAAGTTCAGAATAGCATTCTGATAGATGTACTGGAGAGTGACATGTGAGCAACACCGTTTGCCTTGCGTGCGTGTTCTGGATCTGAGCCGATACAGATCCACACCGGCATCGGCAGACCTCGCACTTGTACAAGAAGAACTATCGGATATGCTTTCCTCTGCGACAGACCTTTCGAACAAGCTGGTTGCCAAAGTCATCAGTTACCGTTCAGAGCAGCTTTCCCAATTAGATCTGCCAAACTTCCTTGTGTTCTTCAACCAGTCATGGGACTTCGTCATCAGATGCGAGGTCATTTGTCGACGCATGATCATGGGACTAAGAGGCACAATACTCGGCCAAGTAGGTTTACGCCCTCATTTATGACTTGATCATGACTTGTTCACGATCGTCCCATGTTAAGGCCAAATTATTCCTGCAAGCTTTTCATCAGTCAAGGATCAACCAATCTGCTAAGTTGGTGGAGGATGAACAATGGAATCAAATGGATGTTTCACTCGCGGTCCAGAATGCCGCTGACGTGTTGGTCGATTCTGCCATTCGGGATTCCCCCGACCTCGTCATAGGGTGCAAACCATTCTCCACCGCTCCACCTCCCCATTCGACGGACGGAAAGGCTACGTCCACTCCCAACAAACAAAATGGCTCAGCAGCTCAAACAGCCAAGTACATCCACATCGAAGAGCGACCCTATTTCTGCGTTTCAGCCACTGGCGCTGTTCTAGGGCTCCTATTAGAATACCTGAAGCTCGTAGTCAATCTTCCGATGCTGAACACAGATACGATGAGCCGAGTCATTGAGTTCCTTAAGGCGTTTAATTCCAGGACCTGTCAAGTAGTCCTGGGCGCGGGTGCCATGCGCTCTGCTGGCCTGAAGAATATCACGGCAAAACATCTTGGTATCTTTCTTATTGTCTGCGTTGCGTGCGAACTTATCCACTGGTCTAGCCCTTGCCTCCCAGTCACTTTCCATTATGGTGGCGCTCATTCCGTACGTGCGGGAAACGTTCCGACGCCATCTTAGTCCAAACCAGGCAGTTATGCTTGTTGAGTTTGATAAACTCAAGCGGGTGCGTCCGGGTTCGCATTGGTCGAAGAGTTATCGACTGACTGCACAGCAAAAGGATTTCCAAGAACATCAAAACGAGATCCATTCCAAATTGGTTGCTATTATGGGTGACAGGATCAGTGCCCATGTCAAGTCATTACAGGTCAGTCATACGCCACTGGTCTGCGACCGCGAGCTGATTACTTGGCGCGGCAGGCCGTCAATTGGGAAATACCAAGGCAAGGCGATGGTGTCAACGATTACATGGAACTTTTGTTGAAAGAGACCGTCACACTGCATAAAGTGCTCTCGCGATACTTGTCCGCGCCGATCGTGGAGGTTCGCCCATTGAATAGCTCGTTAGTATCGTTGTTGACCGTGTGTTTTGTAGTATGTGATGTCGCAAGTCTTCGCCGCCATCAATCACCGCCTCTCCGAAGAGTACGGTCAGATTGAGCTACAGAGCCAGGAGGCGAAGGACAGGCATGTGACATATGCCGAGACCACCATCAAAGTCATCTGACTATTTGAAAAGGATGCTAGCAGATGCACGATTCGTGCACCAGAAGCTGTCGGCACTAAGGAACGTCTCTGCTCCAACAAATATGCTTGAGACCCTCGTTGCTGAGAAATCGATACCTCGCAAGTCCACGCTTGGCAACTTGCGTACAGCCGTTGGTCCCAACGAGCGTCTCAGGGGACTCCTATCTAGGAGAGATAGCACCAACCTGGATAAGCCATTGCCAACCGTTCGACAAACTCCATCGTCGCTGGGAGTAATACCCTCGCAGAGTGTATCTCCCAATGGCGCTGTTGCGGACGGGTTTGTGGGAGATTCAGATCGGGTCATACCACCTCCTCGTAGTGGTTCCCGCAGCGCCGGCACGGTTCCCACGAGAGCAGAAGCACGCGTGTCTGTGGATGGCAGTGGCGTACAGGGTAATGCGTTGGAAAGTGAGGAAGAACTAGTGGGAAACTCGAATCCAATCTCGTTGGCGGGTTGTAGTAATGACGACGCTGAGCTTGCAGCATCATTACCGTAGTTGTGGATCCAGGTGTGTTTCTGAACCGTCCACGTTTGATTTACGTTGTCGATAAGCATGCGGATTCCTGAGTCGATCTAGTAACTGTAAGAAAATGACAAGCGGTCGCCCCTGCTAGGAACATCCGAAACCAACGTTCTGCACCCCTTCACAGGGCAAACGCCGCTGCAGAAGGGACACGAACGTTATGGAAAGTCGACGTGCAATGCGCGAGAAATGCTAAAACTCTCGCCATCTCGGATATACAGTACCAAACGCTAGCCTTGGTGATGCGGCCACGCAGCGCTGGCACGTTCGCAGAGGGACCGCACAGGCGAGGACCGGTCCAGTTTTGAGCATCCCCGGTTAGATTAGATCCATACTGCCTTAATATTTTTTTAATTTTTCCGTTACCTAATCTGTCTGTGTTTCTTGTCAGTCACATGTGACATGGCCTTGGTCTTGTCCCCTTTGAGTCATTTCCTCTTCCAATTTACTCCAATTTGTGAATTTTCCATCCCTCCTGTGCCCGTCTCCATATTTAAGCTCCAGTGCCAGTGCTGCCTTCCTTCCTTCAACGTCCCTACCTCCTCCTCGTCACCAACGACGCCTCCCTTCTCCCCTCCTCTCTCACCTATCTCACCTTGCTCCCCATGTTCGAGGAGATCTGCCTCACATGCTCGAGGCAACTCCCTGACGACAGGTGGGCACTCGTCCTCACTCCCTCGTCCATCTCTCACATGTAGAATAGTCGCGCATATTGTAGTGATGAGTGTGAGGCCCTCGACGTTCACAATTCCCCTTCCATCTCCTCCGCTAGCAGTGCCCTCTCTTCTCCTCACATCGACCATACCTTTGGTGGCGAAGTGCCCGCCCTGATGCCTTCTGCCCTGGGCAATGCGCTCAGCAACTTCCGGAAACGCGACAGATACTCAACTTCCTCCTCTTCCTCTTCTGTTTCTTGGTCCGTCTTCACGGACGCCGAGGATGACGAACCTGTCGTCGGAATTGACGATGATTCCGGATACGAAGCTGATATCGTGGAGGGCGGTGTTGACCCTTCCATCCGTTCTATTGCTTCCCATCACTCCGCAAAACCATCCAGTTTAATGTACACTCGTCGTCCGTCCGCAACCAACCACCATTCCATGATCCCTCTTTTACACCGCCGCACTTTCTCCAGTTCCTCTTTGGGTCATATTCCCTCTCCTACAGACGATGAACTCGATTCTGTTCATGAAGCTTCTCATCAGAGCCGTCATGAATTACCCATCTCCGCTCGAGAGCCAGAGAAGGACAAGTCCACCTTCACGTCCAAAGCCAAAAAGAGCCGCAACCGTGCGAGTCTGCCAGCGTACTTTTCGCTTCTCCAGATAAGCTCTCCTCAACGATCCCAGGTTCTTCCTCCATCGGCAAATACCGCGAGTCATAACCCGCGGCCATCCCCTCCTACTCCAAAATTGACTTCACTGCTTACTGCATCTGGTTTGCGCTCCACACTGGAATCAACCCCGCGCGGTCGACGCCGCGAACCAGAACCATTGCAGTATATCGACCCCTGTTCTCATTCACGTTCACGAACCCGCCAGAGCACCATGGCACCGGACTCCCGTGAGTGTCAAGACGGCCGAGGCAGTGTGGAGCAAGTGTTTGATTGGTCCTGCGCTCCCTTGTCTAGGGGTCGCCCGACTGCTCGACGTAACAGCTCTCCTCTCCCCAAGATGGTATTGTGCATGCAGGAGTTTGAAGATCCGGCATTGGTCGCTCCTGTCGCCCATAGCGAAAGACGTGGACGGTACCGCACCCACGAACTTGAAGGTCGGGGTTCGTCTCAAGATGCACCCGGCTTCGGAAACGGGCGTAGCGGCCTGAGGGAACGCGAACGTACCGCAGGCCGTCAGTAGCACTCCAAGCGTCAGCTACGCATCTGTTCCATTTTATCTTGGCAACAGCACCCAAAATCGTCTACGCCCTAGGAAACGAACCGAACAGCAGGCCGCGCCTATGAAGTCATTTTACTCACTTACACCACTAGTGCATCTTCATCAAAAACACCAGCATTACTCGCTACTCGCCTTCTATTCCATTCTACGTACTATATCTATATCTCAAGAACCCCAGTATTGGCTCAAGAAAACTTACGGAACTCATACCAACATTGGCAATTTAGCCGTTTGCAACGCATTTGTTATCTATCGACGCTGTCACACACAAAACCCTACAATTCTCTTTGCATTGAGCATCTTCATGAAGCATAGTTTGCTTTACTGTCATTACTTTGGTCCATTTCCCCTTTTTTTTTTCTACCTCGATTTTTTACTCGCGGGGATAGCATAATCGAATACAATGTGTCACACCAGGAATAGCCGTATCTTTAGTCCGCAAAAATAACACACTCTTGCTGGACGGCGGTGTTTTGGTCAGAGCCCGCTTTGCCGGAGTGTGACCCCCCGTAAGTGAAATGGAAGGGGGGGTCACTTTCCATTCTGAATTATTGGTGAGCTTAGGCCTCACAGCCCGAGTCCGTCAACAGCGAGACCCAGGCCATTGCCGTCCCTTCCCCTTCACTGACCTTCATTGTCCAACAGGAACGCTGTAGATCTACGCTAGCGACGCTGGAGGCGCTACATGTCAATCCAAACAACCTAACAGCCAACTAGTCACCATTGATCCAATCACCCGACTGGATTTTGCCCAGGACGCTTGTCCTACACGCCAGGATCCCGCTTCAAGGCTGGAATCCGCAACGGAACCAAGCCAAATCACTGCTACCCCACCCACGTCGAGACAATCTATTCTCCAAACACAGCCACCCACTTCTTTAGTCCCTTCTACACGTCCCCGCGCTCTTGTAGAGGACTCGGACGGTGACGCACCCCCTGCTGCTCCGTCAGGTGCGGTTTCCAACTTGCTCTTCGTTCCTCTGTCATGGACTCATCCCATGTTCTCACGATCGGTCCGTTCACAGATTCAGCGAGGGCCTATAAGAGACAACGAGTAGTCAGCCAAACCACCAACACCTCCAGCTCCACTCTCCTCTCCGCCATTGACCGCACACCTCGCACACAGGGTTCTTTCACAGACAAGATGTACATTTCGCGTTCGGACAAAGCGTCCACTTCATCGCCATCCATCAATCCCATCACAGAGGCCGGCCCGTCCTCTATCACTTTAGATAAAGCAAGTCGCTCTAATGGCATTACCAGCATCAATGGCTTCAAGCCCAATGGTTCTTCATCAATGAGCAACGGTGTCTCCAAGCATAGTTCTTCTGTAGCACGCGTGTCGCTGCCAGGTACCACGTTGTATGACGACCCTTATGTAGACAGGGAAGAATTCGTCAGACTCGTTATACAAAGCCTTCGAGACGTAGGCTACATGTAAGTCAACTTTTGTTCGCCTTGGTCCTCATATCCTTTCAGTACTACACTGAATACAAATTCTGCAGTGAATCAGCTGCCACCCTCGAAGCAGAGTCCGGTTACTCCCTGGAGGCACCAGAAGTCACTGAATTCCGCCAGTATATTCTTAACGCAGATTGGGCGAACGCGGAGTCACTGCTCGCGCATCTTACTGCCGCGGATGAGGAGACGACCTGGGTGCGATCGACATCCGTCCATCATAGAACTTATGATTCTGATACAGCTATTCTTAGGAGGCACATTTTCTTATTGGGAGACAAAAATACCTCGAGCTCTTGGAGGCCCGAAAAACAACAGCCGCGCTGCAGGTCCTGCGTAAAGAATTAGCTCCTCTGAGCACAAATCCAGAGCAATTGCACGCATTATCGAGGTAGGTATTAAAGGATACCCAAATTAAATTGTCGCACGCTTATCGTGTCCGTGATAGTCTGATAATGTGTTCGGATCCTGAGGACTTACGACGGCATGCATCGTGGGATGGAGCGTCTGGGACGTCTCGACGAACATTGCTCTCTGAACTGCAACGTAAGCTATTCTGTCTCATTTCCATCGTCATTTCAAACAACTTTTGTGTCAGACTTTATACCCTCTACCACAATGATCCCTTCCAGGCGACTTGCGGCTCTGTTGACACAATCAAGATATTATCAAAGAGAGCATTGCCTATATCACAATGCACCAATGAATGCTGCTTCTTTCTCACTATTCTCTGATCACCATTGTGATAGAGAGGATTTCCCTTGCGTAACAACTACTGTTCTCGATGTACACACAGACGAGGTGTGGAACGTGGCCTGGAGTCATGATGGCTTACGCCTGGCTAGCGCAAGCAAAGACAAGACGGCCATAATTTGGCGGATCGGGGCAAGTCTTTCATTGTCCAAGGAGGGTCAACGCTGACACCGCGTCCACAGTCGGACGCTGAACCATCTTCTCGTGAATGTGTGGTAGAGTTTACTCTCAGGGAACACCCCTTCCCTGTCGGTGCATTGGCGTGGTCGCTTGACGACTCAGTCCTGGCTACCTCTGCGGACCAGTTAATATTGCTTTGGGATACCAAGGTAATGATCATCTCTCTTGTCGTGTAAGGAGTAACGGTACCAAGTCGTGCTAGACTGGAAAGTGCATACACACCCTTGACTCTCATTCAGAGACCGTATCGGCGCTCGTGTGGCTACCAGATGGTTCGGGCTTTATGTCGGCAAGTTTGGATCGCAAAATATTTTCTTGGGTATGTGCAATCCTTCGGAGCATGGTTAAATCCGTCTCACCTCTCTTTCAGGATATGGCTGGGAAGCTTCGGGACGATTGGTCCGGTGTGCCCATTCGTGTTACCGATATGGCTGTCACTCCAGACATGACGCGCCTTGTCACGGTTGGGATGGACTATATTGCAATACCGCCTACAACGGCGGACATCAGTCGAGGTGTCAGTCGAGAACCAACACCACCCCCGACAAGCAATGGGAGCGGCACTACAGTGAATGGAGGCCGACAGTCGGAGAATCGGATGATTATATATGACCTAAAGAGCAAGGCTATTGAGCTGTGAGCATCGCGCCTTTGTTGGATTCGGTTGACCGAGAAGGGGCTGTCTAGGTCGCTTCCTACGGACGGTGAACTCACGAGCGTGAAGATATCCGAGGACTCCCAATTCGCACTAATTAACCATGCACCAGATGTAAGAAACGTTTAAATCCTTTATGGATTACTGATCAGGTGTATGATAGGAGGTACACCTGTGGGACTTGAATGAGGGTCGACTCGCGCGCAAGTTTACTGGACAGCACCAAGGCCATCATGTCATCCGGAGTTGCTTTGGAGGTGTCGATGGTAACTTTGTGGTCAGTGGAAGTGAAGGTCGGTGTTGGTGCTGTTGTCATCGATCTTTTTTCCTCATTTACTTGACCTAGACCGTAATGTTTATGTCTGGCACCGGGATACCGGTGTACTTCTTGAGATCCTCCCAGGCCACGGAGTGGGAAGCGTCAATTCAGTCGCATGGAACCCACGGAATGAACGGATGTTTGCATCCTGTTCGGATGACTTTACGATTCGGATATGGGAACCATTACCCCAATCTGCCAGCGACGGACTGTCGATTTCTGGTGATGTAGGAAGAAATGGCAAGGGCAAGGGCAAAGTTCAGTCATAGGATGGCCCGTGTGGTGGGGTATCACGGATCGTGCTAATCACCCTTCATTTTGCATGGACAATTGGCATAAGCTAACATTCAACTCATCTTGCTTGTTCAATATCTGGCTTAGTTTCACACATCGATCGAACATTTCGTTCGTGATCTTTTCTCCAACCTCAACCAATGTCATGACATGTTACGCATAGTATAGATAGTTACAATATCATTCCTAACAGGAAGGTAAGATACTCGTGAATACAGGACCAGGACCAACAGCAGTTGGTAGTACTTATCGGAGTTTGAATAGAGCTGTGACATCACGTGCCTGTGACAGACCAAAATCAACAGCACGTGACCTCGACACGGTCCACACCGACTCACCACTGACACTAATGAGTCCTTCTACATGGCTCTCAATAGCGTTCGCTCTACATGCTCTAGCCCGTGAGTCCGCTTGGAACGGAAAGACGCCGCCCGGATCAGATAAACCCCAGGTTTTCATGCCATTTTACGTCCCGCCTGGTGCTAAAAGCTATGACTCGTCTTCCCCCCTGATTCGGTACCGGGGTCTGTGGAGACAGTCATATTCTAGCTCGTACATTGAAGGCACATCTCGTTGGACTGACGAACCTGGCGCTCGGGTGTCCTTTTCTTTCGTCGGAACTGGTATCGAGTGGTTCGGGTCTCAAGACAGGACGCACAGTATTGCTGTGATTTTTATAGACGGCTACAAGGTGCACGCAATCGATGCTTGGAGCGCCATCCCGCGTACTCAACAGCGATTATTCTGGAAGTACGATCTCCCGTATGGTAAACACCTCATAGAGATCGAGCACACCGGAAGAGGAGCAGAAGGCGTGACCAGTCCAATTACAGACATCGACGCCATGATCGTAACAAAAGGCCAAGATTATGGTAGCCTACTGTCTGCGCAAACCGGACAGGACGACGACGCTCGCGGCCACGATGGCAGTCAATGGTCTTTGGAACAACGTGGTTCCACCGGGGTTTCTGCTATGCAATTGGTTGTCATATCACCCAGTCACGCTCTCATAGTCGACAAGGTGGAGCACAATCCGATATCTATCGATGGTCACCCAGCATGGGGAGCACTGTATAACCTCGATACACAAGCTGTTATGCCTCTGAAGATACAGTCAAACTCGTTCTGCGCTGGCGGCACCTTTTTGAGTAATGGAACCCTAATCAATGTTGGAGGAAACCCCGTCATCGAAAGCTTCACTTCACCTGCAGATTTCGGCCACCTGGATGGTCTGCAAGCCGTTCGCCTCTTTCATCCTTGCCTCTCCCCCGATGTCTCGCGGTGCTACATGTATGAGAACCATGCTCGTATACGAATGGCAAGTCCCAGGTGGTACAACACCGTCATCAGGTTATCTGATGGCAGCGCGATGATCATCGGAGGATCCAAGAAAGGTGGCTGGATCAATAATGCAACGGTTAACAATCCAACTGTGGAGTACTGGCCACCCAAATCTATTCATGGTTCAAATGGATTGCCAATATACCTGCCATTCCTGGTCGATACGTTGAATGCTAACCTTTTCCCAATTGCCTTCACTCTCCCAGACGGTAAGGTGTTCGTGGCTGCTAATCGGGACGCCATGATCTACGACTGGAAAGCGAACACAGAACAAAGGCTCCCACGAATACCCAACGGAGTTCGTGTCACGTATCCAATGGCGGGTGTCGGGCTTCTCCTTCCGCTATCTCCTGGAGACTACACGCCGGAAATTCTTATATGTGGTGGCTCCGCCATCGACGACACCACCCCTGGCTATGAAATATCGTCACAGGATCCCGCATCCAACCAGTGTTCGAGAATTACACTGACCGCGGCCGGAATCGCTGCCGGATGGGAAGTAGAACAGCTTCCGGAGCCAAGGCATATGCCTGATGCTGTTCTGCTCCCAACTGGGCAAGTCTTTATTGTCAATGGCGCCAAGTCAGGCATTTCCGGCTATGGCAATGTCAAAGGCCAGGTTGGAGAGTCAAATGCGGATAACCCAAATCTCACACCTGTTCTGTATACGCCCGAGGCACCGCCTGGTCAACGGTTTTCCACCGTGGGTATGAGATCAAGTTTGATACCTCGTATGTATCACTCAGTAGCGACATTGACACCTGCTGCGGATATCTTGGTTGCGGGAAGCAATCCCAATCTGGACAGGAGCGAGGTGAAATTTGGGACGGAATATAGATTGGAACGATTCCAGCCGCCTTACATGAATGCAGAGCGACCAGTCATTAAACAGCTCCCCCACAATATCTACTACGCACAACCGTTCGAAATGGACGTCGACATACCTTCCGGGACGAGTGCCGCGGAACCAACAATCAGGGGTAAATATTCCTTCGTTTCCATTCGACGCCATCGACTAATCTGTTTTATGAAGTCGCATTGATGGATTTGGGGTTTGTCACGCACGCAGTACACGCGAATTCCAGGCTAGTATATCTGGCAGTCTCATCATTCCGCAACGGGGAGATGATCCTCTCCGGGCCGCCAGATGGCAATATCTACCCGCCAGGCCCGGGATGGATCTTTCTCGTCGCCAACGGAGTCCCAAGTCAAGGAAAGATGGTGATGGTTGGGGATGGACAAGATCCTCCCTTGGACGACTCCGCCTGGGAAAAGTGAGTTTGTGTATGATGAAGACGTGGGACAATTTCTAACGTGCGCAGCATGCTGGAGCAGACTATAGTCGACCAGTACAAGGAGTCCAAGAAGAAAGGCAAAGCTCACGAGATACAGTAATCGGATTTGGGTAGGAGCCGCCACTCGATTCGAGCCACCTGTTCAACCAACCTATGGCTTCCCCTTGTTACGATTTGAACTTTGACGCGTGACGTGTAATCGTTGTTGTTGTATCCACTGTTTATTTTCTTGGCAGTCAACTCGTCGATAATGTAATACTGAGGTTCAGGATACACAGTCCAACAATTGAGATCATAGGGCCCGTTGTTTCATCCGACTGCTCACTGTCCTCAATCCGGCGTAGACTTTTCCTGGGGGTGAACCAAGGATAAGAGATACGATTGCATCTCGCGCAATTTTGATATTTTGGAATGATCCCATTATATGAATCTTCCTGTTCAGTGAGATCAGAAAACAGAGAAGGAATGCATCAAGTATTCAACAAACGTGTCTGCAAGAACGATTCGCGTGCGACTTGTGTTTTCGATCGTGAATTTCGTCTTTCCATCCTGACCTGCTATTCGACCTAGAGGACGGATTAATAAAGGCTATCGCGATGGATAACTACAGACCAATGGCACGTGATAAGTGATCGCCATGCAGGGTTTTCACATCTTTGATCTCGAAAGAGTCAAGGTAAAGATCGTCCAAACGAAGAAGTGCGATGGCGTCCTTCAATGTCGACTATTAAGTAGGAATCAGACATAGTCTAGATTACTTACATTGACATCAAAACCAAGTGCATAGGCTTTGACGAAATCAGCTCCTTTTTGAATCGACCCAATGTCTTTGGTGTGCCTCGACGTCTACTTACATTGTTAGGTGTTGCTGACAGAGAACTGACGATGGCATACCCGGATCTCGACACATCTCCGTTGAACGTTCATTCGAACTTGCAGGCCAAGGATCTCTGTAAGGGGCGAGAATATGTTGACCCAATCTTTTTTGATCGGTGTCATGCGGTGCGGTGGTATAGGGATTCGTCGGGTCTCCGATTTGAGTGTGGTTGATTGTGCAGCAGCAAGCAGGGCGGGAAATGATGGTGCTGAAGACGGTAGAGGAGCAGACTCTGGATCGACGTCGATTGCGAGTTCGTCATCCTCCTGTGCGTTTTTATTCGATTGTGTAGATCCTTCGATGAGAGGGTCCAGTTGCATGTCCTCGTCTTCGTCCATATTGTTTTGTTTCATTGAGCTCACTTCTGAGTTGCCATTGACGACTGCTTTCCTTTTTGCAATGCTCCTCCGAGTTTTCTTGTGAGCATTGGGTGGGGCTACGACATGGGTGACGCCCATGATGGGGGAATGCAAAATACGATAACTGGAGGTACTACCTCACGTAATCTGTAGGCTAAAAGGGATGAAATGTACTGCATTACCAACGTCGCATCTCTTGCCATGTCTAGCACCATCGGAAACATCAAGTACCTCGATGCCAGTAGAACAGAGGGTAGGGAAACTATAACAACGTGTATCTACCTTGACCTCAGCCAGAAACGTCTTTCAAGCATTACAGGGCTTGCTCAGTTCCCTTGGGCATACATCCTCAGGCGCCACGTTAGCGACAGAACAACTCCAGAAATTGTCGGAAAAGATCAACGAGATCTTAGGAAATGACGCAGATCGTGACCTAACACTAAGAGGGCGGCCCAACCAGGTACATGATGTGTCTTGGAAATGTAACTTATTCCATTACCGACTCTCAAATACAGCTCCAGAATGAAGATGGCGTTCCCATCATCGACATAGCAGAATCAGCTAACGGGGATTCTCAAACGAGCACTTTACCCTCTCCTTTCCTAGAACAAGACCTCACCCCATTCTCTCTTTTACCACCGGACGAAAGGGAGCGGCGGCGGCGCGAGCGCGAGCATATTCTTGATTTGCTCGAGGAGGAGGAACGCTTACAACAACTACAAGAAGAGCGGGATGCGGAGGAGGAACGGAAGGAAGCGATCAGAAAACGAAAGGAATCAGCAAAGACCGAACTAGATCAGCTAAAAGTAACCCGAGAGTTGCAGAAGAAGATGGGACAGGCCCTTGTTCGGCATGCAAAAGAAATGGGGGAGAGCAGACAAGAAGAACGCGTGTGCTTGGAGCCCCAGATCACATCCTCGGTTGCAAAGAAAAGTGTGTCCTTTGCAGATGCACCACCTGTGAAAGCCGACGAAAGGGATCAACAGGCATCAACACACCAGGCTAACTGGGGTGATGTTACTCCTGGTATATTACGTGCACAAAGCCGTATACCTCTGGTGAGTACGGCCGAGGCTCAGAAATACCCCATGAAAATGAGTGTAGTGGAGCGGCGACCCATGGCAACTCTTACTTCTTCCTTTCACAACGACGCAGACTCAGATGATGAGTCTACCTCCTCAGCCGGACACCTTTCTTCACGCGTGGAAAAAAATCCTACAAGTGAAGAGGATAGGTCCTCGTCAAGCAACAATGACTTATCAGATGATGAGCCGTTGGAGGAAGGATTCGATTATGACGCTGCACGACATCACCGCGAAATTGCTCTGGAATATCACAAGAAAAGACATGCCATCGGTGCTGAGACTGCAAGAACAATGGCCGCGCATACTCTTGATGACTATGAACAGCACGAGACCGTGAGTCACGCGAGTTGCCATGCGTTCGTTGAAGTTGACAACACTTTGAGCTCTAGTCCGATGGACGGGTACTTTTGTCGCGTTTCCGAGCAGACCGTATGGTAGCAGCGTACGACAAGTCGCATGGTCCTGTTTCTACATCAATAGGAGAAACAGCCATCCCAGCCTCCCATCAAAAGTCCCTTCGAAATTCAGTCAGGCTAGGCAAATTGGAAAATAATCAACTGGTAGGGGGAGATTCCGGAGAAAGCGGGAGCGAGGACGAGACCACCAGAGAAATAATCCAGATGCTGCAAACGGGCAGCATTTATAATGCTGGTCCCGATTTCAGGCCATCTTCAATGTCCAGCATCGCTCCTCCCCGAGCTTCTGATCCCATGGAATCGCCATCCGCAGGGACGTCAACTGCTGCTCGTGGAGCTAAGCCATCGAGATTCAGATTGGCTCGTGGAGGAGAGATCACAGAGACAACCACTTTCCAGGACAATAAAAGCGGGGACAACGCCCAGTCGCAGCCGACCATCTCGAGCGTTGTCGAGCGGAAAGCCCCAAGATCGTTTCCTCGCCAACGTTTCCCTACCAACAAACCTCCGCCGCGATCTCCAGTCAAAAACTCTGAACCGGCACCTCCCATGATCATTGACTCACCATCATTCCCTTTGGCCTCAACTGTTGCCATTCCATCGTCCTCTCCTGCTCATCCCATGACAATTGGTTCTCCGTCACCGCATCAAATGCAGCTTGAGCGCCCGCCATTAGTCAAATCATCCGCAACGCAAGAATCGATGATCCAGTCTAAGGTGTCACCAGGAGATCCGGAAAGACCTATCTCAAAATTTATGGCTGAAAGCAAAAAATAATCAACTAAGAGTTCTGCCTACCAAGTTCTTGATACAGTACTAACAATGCTTTTGAACATGAATATATTCTATCCCGAGCTCCAAAAAGCTCATCTAACTGCCTGAATTGTTCGTGCTCAGTACCTTCTTTTCAGCAGCTGGCATACTTTCTAGTTCAACATGTCGCCGTTTTCCAAGCCAATGAATCGGCAGGTTACTCAAGAGGATCATTGAGGTTTGGAACTAAAAAGTGGACAAATCCGGACTCGAACCGGAGACCCCCCGCAGCTTAGCACCAATGCTAAGCGGATGTGATAACCAGCTACACCATATGCCCGATGGCTGGCTCGGCAAACTGTGTGACTCATAAATCACAAATGACACCTGAACCGATGCTCTTGATCAAACGCCGATGATCCTATTCAGTGTTGTTTTTCGTATTCTTATCGCTCTCTTCACCCAAAGTTATTTTCAACCCGACGAATACTTCCAAGCACTAGAGCCTGCACACAAATATGTTTTCGGTTACGGTCACCTCACCTGGGAATGGGTTAACCCTCAGCCTTTGAGGAGCATGCTCTACCCCGCACTCAATGTTCCAGTGTACTGGCTTTTGAAAGTATTGGGATTGGACGTATATCCTTCGTTGGTGGTACGTTTTGGCACGTTTTCAACTGGCGTATCTCATATCAATAGGTCGCCGGACCGAGGGTACTCCACGGTTTGCTCGCCGCTCTAACAGACGTGTGGGTAGCAAAGCTGGCCAGCGTTGTCCTCGACGATGTGTCTAGCAAGGGAATCGCTGACCGCGCAGTTTTATCAGTAAGTGATCACATTCGTGTCGTGGAATCATCGAATCATTAAGGTTATAGTACCTCCTTTCCATAACTTCTTTCTTTCATTCGCTGTCCTTATCAAGATCTCTGTCCAATTCACTGGAGGTATCCCTCACAACTGTAGCCTTAAGATATTTCCCGTGGGATGTCCTAGTTGCGTCCTCCTCCATGCTTGACTTGTTCGTTCTGTTGCATGACTTTGTCTATGTGTTCTTACGAATCTTTGAAGGTCTAAGCTCAGATGGAGCACCATGTTCGCGGGGATTGCGTGTGCGATCCGGCCAACCAACGCTATAATCTGGATATACATGTTCACCATTCTCTTTTGGCGCGTCAGGGTAAATGCAAAACTCATGGTATCTATCTTGCGCGATACCGTGTGCATTGGGTCAGTATTAGCCTTGCTTTTTTGAAAACTGTCTTTTGACGTTTCTCCAAGCTCGGTAGTTATTCTGGCCGTTTTTTGGTTGGATACGTGGTTTTACGGCAGGCCAACGTTGACCTTGATGAATTTCCTGCTCGTGAATGCGTCGCCAGTCTCATTGTTCTACGGATCAAGCCCCTGGCACTATTACCTCTCGCAGGCTCTCCCCATTCTATGTACATCGGCGTTGCCGTTTGTGGTTCATGGGCTTTGGCTCGCATTCGCGAAACGTGGATCCAAGTTGCATATTATGGCGGGGTGCATTGGATGGACTTTATCCGTCTATTCATTCATTGGACACAAGGAATGGCGGTTTTTGCACCCGCTACTGCCCATGATGCATATTTTGGCTGCCGAGTCAGTTGTTCAGCTAATGCAAGGCGGGGAAGCCAGGCATGCAAAACCTACATCGCAAACCCCGGCTACCTGGAGCAGACCCCAAATCGTCATTCCCCTGTTTTTGTTGCTATCAATACCGGCATCTGTTTATGTCATGTTCTTCCATTGCACGGGTCAGATCGAGGTCATGTCATTCTTGAGGCAACTTCCCGTCGATGACTCCACGACAATTGGGTTTTTAATGCCATGCCATTCCACACCATGGCAAGCGTATCTCCACCGCCCAGACCTTGCTCAGCCTGGAAAGATGTGGGCTTTGGGATGCGAACCACCTTTGGGGTATGCTGCGATGTTTAATTGGATGTGCGTGATAATGCTGAGCAGATGATTCAGGCTTCGAAATCCCGCGGAATACAAAGATCAGACCGACATCTTTTTCGATTCCCCGATTTCATACATAAAATCACACTTCCCAGCTCATGTTGATTCCTCGTTTCCTTTGTCCCCTTTCGCCTTCTCAGTTCCGAACGCAACCTTTATACAAGCATTGCAAGCAAGAGAGACCCAGTCAGGCTCGTGGGACCTCGGGTGGAGGCACGAGTGGCCGAGGTACATTGTTTTCTTTGGTATGCTTTTGGATGTGCCTGAGATACGGACTTTGTTTGGAGAGAACGGGTATATTGAGGTATGGAGGGGTGGGCGACAGTGGGAAGGAGACGGCAAGAGAAAGGGAGGTGTGAGAGTTTGGGCCTACAGAAACATGGGCAACACCACTAATATTATTGGGAGGAGTTAATGCAGCCTTTCGACTAGCAGTTATTGTCCAACGCGTATTCCCAAAATTTGCACGTCGAGTAGGGTCAAAAATGACATAAAATTGGAATTGATAACCGAAAGTAAACACCACATTGTCTACGGGAGCGCAGATACAACTGGACGGCACTCCACATGACTTGACAGCGCCTCAATCTCACTTGTTCTGGTGTCGGGTGAGCTGGATCGGGGGGTTAGTGAATACAAGATGAACGGAGCGTCACAACTGCTTACTCTGCGACGCTTCTTCAGCCTGAAACGTAATTTTAGAGAAAGAAACCTGGTGGGGGGGATGGTACATACTTGTGTTTCTTCATCTTCTTTCGCCTCTTTCGGCGTGTACTGTCGGCGTGGATGGAAACCCATTCCTGCGCTGACTCTTTAGCCAATGTCATGTCGTTCTCCAAGCGCTTGGCACTCAGTCCAAGACGAGACATGGCCTGCTGCCATGCAATAGCACCTCCGACGCGATTCATAACCAACGTGTAGGCTAGCTGACGAGCGGCGTCCGAATCAGCGTCAGGAGACGACTCTGGAGGGTTATCGATAGTGGCGAATGAGGGCCGCGAGTCATTGTTGACTTGATCTTTGGAAGACATGAACAATGGGGTGGAAGGGTCAGCAGTTTCGAAAATGGCAGACATCGGCTGGTTTAGGAGGAGTAATGGTCGATGCAAGGAGAAAAAATGATGAAACTTGTATTCCTTGGAAGAGACGGTGGGATGGATTAGGACGCGATCGGAAGTGGAGGAAGAGTACATGAAGGGTAGTGGGATGCTCGATGAATAAGGGGGCGACTGCGGATGTGTTTCAGCTGGCTTGCTGGACGATTTCTCGTCAGCGATTACAGGTTTCACCACGCCGGTTGCATTTGCAGGCGGACTGGTGGCAGTGGATTCCGTAGGAGGGCCAGTTGCGGTGGAATTGTCCACCTTTGCTGTGCCAGGTTGCAAGACTGGCTTTGGTGGTTTGGCGGAAACAAAGTATCTTCCACCGCCAGGTTTTGAGGAGAAAAAAGAGGAGTAAGCTCTGCCTACAGGATGAGTAGGACGAGCGAGACGAGGGACGAGTGACATGCAGTATGCAAGTGCTGTCAGTGCCACCCTCTCTTTCAAACAGCAGGCCACCACCGCCACAGCCATGTACCACACCCGACCACAAAGGTTGCGCATATAAACACCACCCCCAGCATGCTGTCCCCAATCATTCCATGTCTTACTCTGCTGCTTCACGCAAAACCAATGTCGCCGACGACACCGCGTTCGCCACCCTGGCAGGTGGTCGACTAAAGCGCGGCTCACTCGACATACTCCCCTCCTTGCCCCTCGACATTCTTTGTGAGGTATGAATCTCCCGTTATCATACCCAATACCTATCACCATCGCCTTTCAGATATTTTGTTTCCTGCATCCAGCCGATCTGCTTGCCCTCGCACGCACCTCGAAGGCATTTCGTTGTTTCCTTCTAAAGAGGCTGGCTGCGTTTATCTGGAGGTCTGCCCGGCAAAACGTGCACGGTCTCCCGGAGCCACCCTCGGACATGACCGAAGTTCAGTACGCTTCCCTAGTGTTTGGATTCGCATGTCATTATAAGGTAAACCGAGTTTACGCGTATCCGTCTGTTATGCTAAGGTGTGGCATCCCAGGAATGTGATAGGAAAGCGCGTGATACAGTGTGGCACCTGCGTATCCGCTCGTGTGCGAGCTGTCGGCAAAATCACCAGTAAGCCCAGTGGAGTGACTCCACACGCACGCAAAAAATTAATGATACACCAGGCCCATCAAAGTAAACGAGAGTGACGATTGCCCTGCTGTCTGTGCGATGCTCGCCTGCTATCCCGATGCTCTTGAACAATATATACCTTGCGGGCCTTTTCTCAATTCTAAAGGCAGGTTAATTATTTCGTCACCTCTACTGCAGAAACTCAGATTATGTAGGTAACCCTGTCAAAGGCTTCCAGGAGTCCCACATTAAGACATTCAAGGAGGAGCTAGGAGCATTACCCATCTCAGAGCGTCAAGCCTACCTTAATTCTCGTAGGCAGGCAGCTGAGATAATTAATCAAGTGAGCGCATGAACCGCAATTGCGTCGGAGCCACCTCTCATCCATCGATACCCAGTTTGCAAGCGCAGGTGTTGCGTGGCAACTTAATGTGAAAACCGTGCGTATCACGGAACTGCGTAACAAACGCGCGGCACGAGCAGCAATGTTTGTCCAATCTGCCAATCAATGAATTCTACTGATGAGCTTGACAGAATCCACGAAAGTCTGGTCGCAACCAGCTTTAGAGAAGAAATCGATTATTTTGGGTGGGACCGCATCCGCAAGCATCCCCTCATTAGCAGCACCCAGGCAATGACAGACAAAGGTATATATCCTGCCTTGGTCAGTATATTGCACTGACCTCTCATCAAGCACGCTCCGGCGTTCTGGACCAACTCGGAGAGTACATGTTAGGTTGGCGAGAACTTCGGATGGAAGAGCAGGTGTATGCCTTTCGACGCCAAGTTTTTGTTGATACTTGGCTCCAGTTCACAATAACTGCCTTTTACAACGCTCCAAGTGATTGTCCCTACCTTCCACTGCCACCAAGTGCTACTATCGGTTTCTTTGAAAGCATCGATTCTGTAATACGACAGTCCAGTCCAATATCGCACGAGTCTCTTCTCGAACGACTCCACGCTGCCTTCCTACCGGCTTGCGAAAACATCCTTGAGTGGCAGAGAACGATACGCCGAGAGCTTGCCAGTTTACTTCCGGATTACAAGGCCGAAGACGACGACGAAGCTATCCATGCTCAGCTCAAGCTTGCCACATCCATTTTCTACTGCAACGCTGGTCGCAATTGTCCAAGTGAACGTCGTACCTTGGCGTATCCCGAGATTTTATTTCATCCGTGTTTCACGCTCGTGACACCGGGAAACGGACCCTCTCCCAAAGATCCTCGGGGTATGGCCAATCAGAAGGCATGTCTTATGATGGGCGGCAGCCATTGGAACTGCAATAGTCGTGTTCAAGTGCATCCCAGACAGTACGTGGTGAATAAAGTACTATTGTGCTGTGGGAAAGATCCTAGATCTACCACTGCTGCGGAAATGGACAAGCAAGATCCTAGGTTTGCATGCCTAGAGTGTGCTGTCCGCGATAGGGTAATTGCATTTATGTCCTGGCGTTGCGCCGTAAGTGTTCTACTTTACGATGGCCTCTGTCATCTACTAATTGTCTTTCTAGGTCGAACACAGCAGTACATTTCATCCAAGTCCCACCCTCAATCACCCATGGTTTATGGCTGGCAGTACTTTTCGGGCACAGATCGACAGGTTGGAATCCCCTGACTTACGACGGTTCTCAGGCGTGTCGGGTGACACTTTGGGGGATTATTCTGTCTGTCTTCTTTGTCCTCCTCGTATTCCTTCGTGGAACACCCGTTTTGGATTCGGGGATTTGGTGAACCACATCAAGAATAAGTGTGTATTCCCTTGGGTCATACTGGCTCCATGTCTTACCCACATTCTTGTCAGGCACGGTGTCCCCAGTCCGGTATTTGGAAAAGACTATGCGTTTGACATGAATATTACTCCAGTGTACTTGGACCCCGTGATAAGAATGTAGTAGCGCAATATTTGAATCGTTGATTTCTGTGCTTGGTCACCGTTGGCATTCATTCCAAGATATTGTTATCTCATGTCTAACTAAGTACTGTAGTAATAGTATGATACTAGGTTATTTACGTTCTGACTAAGCACATTGAGAAGGCGGTTTCTTTCGAGAGAACACTCTAAATTCTAATCCACTTGCCCCACATGTCTGGAATTTGCAGACCACGCTTGGCTGAAGAACGCAAGCAATGGAGAAAGGACCATCCTTTTGTGCGTATTGTCTTGTTATTTCTGCTCTATAGTCTCCCTTCTAATCTCTTATCAAAACTCGTTAATTCGTGGTGACTTGTCATTCAGGGATTTTATGCGAAACCTGTCAAGGCTGCTGACGGGACCATGAACCTGATGGAATGGGAAGTTGGGATTCCAGGGAAAGCTGGGGTATGTGATAGAATGTTCATTCAATCTGAGACGTGTCGCAAGCTGAGTGTGGCACTTCGCGTAGACCGCATGGGAAGGTGGATTGTATAAGCTCTCAATGACGTTTCCAGAAGGTGAGCAGAACTCTCGCTGCTGAGAGGTGTGCGCTGATTGCAATGCAGATTACCCCTCCAAACCTCCAAAATGCGAGTTTGTTAAGCATAAAACATACTACCATGCACTTAAACACGTATGCAGGTAAATTCACGCCACCACTATTTCACCCTAATGTGTATCCATCTGGAACTGTCTGCCTCTCCATCTTGGATGAGGAGAAGTCGTGGAAACCTGCTATCACAATCAAGCAGGTACGTCTTTCGTGACCCGAATCTGAGGAACATGCTCGGACGAATACGTTGTTAGATATTGCTGGGTATCCAAGACTTATTAGATGACCCGAACGTCAATGATCCCGCGCAAAGCGATGCATATACTATGTTCAAGTGAGACCCCGACATAACTATTATTCACACAGCTAATAGTCTCACAGGAATGACAAGGTTGCTTACGAGTGAGTAGTCTCCACAAACGCATAGGCCCAATCACTGACTGCTCACAGGAGGAGGATTCGAGCACAAGCCCGAGAAAACATACCGAAGTGATTTTATAACAACCGTGCTTACCATCATTGTCTGAGATGGATACCTCGTACATGTGTTTGCATAGAACTACTAAGCCAATGAGAATTATGGCAAAAATTCAGTACATGAGCTTCTCGATGGCTAGTTTGATGCTGCGAATTTGGCTCTGGAGCTCACGGACCTCGCTGGTGGTGACACTTGCAGCGATGACTGGCCGAGATACATTGCAAGCACGTCCTAGAGCAGCCTTCGATGGAATGAAGACGTATGGGACGTTCTACAAAAACGGAAACAATGTAAACATCAATTTGAAGTGAACATAACAAAGCGCGAAGATATACTACCTTTTCTTCGCAGAGCAGAGGAAGATGCAGCAGGATCTCCAGAGGTTCCGTGTCCGCGGTCAGCACAATGAACTCGGCGACACCGCGGTTCAAGGTTTTAGTGGCTGGGTTATAGTGTGACAATTAGCGTCTTACACAGTTACACCAGGCGCAGAAAAAAGCAACGGGAATCGTAGGAACAAAGAACAAACCTTCATTCGCGCCTTTTTTTAGCTGCTTGTACTGACCAGCCTGTTGTACCAAGTCAAGGATCTTTCAAAGCAGATAGCACGATCGGAAAGAAAAAAAAAAAAGTGGTGAAAACAATGATCAGTCATGCGTTACCAAGGAAAGTCTCACTGAGTTTGTCAAGGGTTCATCGGCGAGGGGCCATGCTTTGCCTCGAGTTTCTGCCATTTCTCAAGCGGGGAGTGACACTGGGTTGAGAAGTATTGCGTTGACCTCACAAGTTGATCCTTGGTCGAGAACGAGCCAGAGAAACCGCCCAACCAGTCTGGCGGAAACTACTAGAGGGCGCTGATGTAAGCAACGGCCAGAAAGGGAATGTTTAGTATTTGTTGGATCATATCAGTGTCAGTAACTTCAACGTTAACGATACTAGAATCGTGTACGACCCGAGCTCAGTGGGATACAGTGTCGCATGCTCCAGTTCGTGCACCGTACCACCATCTCCGAGTCTTCATCCACGTTCACCTTGAAGCCTCACAACAAGCCTACTCTCCTTGGTCATGACCAGTCAAGCTATTCCAGTGCCATCGAAACGTATCTGTGTGATCGGCGCTGGTCCAGCAGGATTAGCTGTGCTCAAATATATATCCCAAACATCATATTTCAAGAAAGGCTCATGGAGCATAGTCGCTTATGAGTCGCGCCCGAAAGTCGGAGGTATATGGTACGCGCTTCTTATCAACTCTTTTCTACTCGATGGTTGAACGTTTAAGGGCCTCGGGCCACCGGGTCTGAACAGGTATCCCGCTCCACCAACTGACGACCCGCCTTACACACCGCTGTACGATTCACTGGCAACCAATCTTCCCCATCCAGTTATGGGTTATACGGAATATTTATTCCCGCCCTCTACCCCGTTGTTTCCTGTAGCTGCCACTGTCCAGGCCTACTTAGAATCCTATGCGTCTCATTTCAACCTCATTCCCCTTATCCGGTTCAACGTCACCGTCACCCATGCAGTTTGGATTCATGATCACTGGAAAGTTACAATGTCCACCGGCGAAGCACTAGAGTTTGATAACCTAGTTGTCGCGAATGGGCATTACAGACTTCCTAACGTACCAGACATACCAGGGCTCGAACATTGGATAACGACTAATAAGGCCTCCCACTCGGCGTGGTATCGACGTCCACACGAGTTTGGTCGCAAAGTACTGGTTGTCGGGGGTGGGCCTAGCGGCAGGGACATCGCTGCTGAGATGCGCAATCAAGTTCGGATTGTCATTCACTCTGTATCAGGGTCCGTTTCTCAGGATGACCAGTATTTCAAGCTGAGGGGAAAGCCCCTTCATTTCTACGATGATGGTCGAGTCCTCTTCGAACAGGGAATCGTAGAAGAAAACATCGACCACTGTATCTTAGCAACTGGCTTCCAGATGGACTTCCCCTTTTTCGATGCCAACATGATTAGAATCGACGATGTTCCCCTTCATCCAACCATCCCATCCGATCTCTACAATTCGCGTTGCCACGTATATCCCCTTGCTAAATATTTGTTTCCGTTGCAATCTCGTTACCCGGTGTCTTCGGTGGCCTTTATGACACTCCTCTTCAGAGTTGCACCACTTCCTATTGCAGAAGCCCAGGCCCGCGCAGTAGTCCGGGTCTTTGCTGATCCTGCCTCACTTGACTTGAGACGAGAGGTGGACAATATTCTCTCAAGATCGCGCGCCCTCGTAGCGGCGGGAGCTCCCCCACCTCTCCAGCTCGCCAAAGCTTGGTTTCGTTTCAGCGAGGCGGAGCAATGGGACTATCGTGATGAGCTCTACGCGTATGCCGCGGAGTCTGGCGACTGTCCAGCCACAAAAGTCACCGCTTGGGAGAAAGATATGTACGCCAACAGGGATATTTTACGAACCGCATGGGTGGACTTGGAAAAGAAGAACGAGTCACAAAGGTGGGTTGAAGGCATCGGAGAGGGAGGTGTACAGGAATGGGTAGAAATGATGTATCGGCTCTTGCGACACGCAAGAAACCGGGCGCCCCTCTGAGGGACGAGCAACCTTGAAAGTTGACTGGGGGCCGGGGTCACTCAGACTCGAGGTCTCAGATGAATCTCGTGTGCTTTACATTGTAGAATATACCTGTTTCGCTTGAGGTTTATATGGAGAACTCGGCCCTCCGCCAGTCCGTGGGATGGCCAGTCTGGTGACCAGACAGAATTCTGCAAAGGACTTAGAAAAGGCGATCTTGCCACGGTGATCCTATCCAAGATACATCAGAGATATCATGCCTCCAAGGGACACTGCACCTGGCCAACTCAGTGGCACGCTCCTCATCCATGGTGACCATGCCACAGGTGCAGAGGTTGCACCGTCGATATCAGTAACATCGAGCAAGTATCCTTCCCCACCACTAATGGGGCTGACGTTCACTCACAATACGTGATATCCGACAGCTTTCAGGAGGGCAAACCCCGATAGTGATCCGAATGGCCTCGGTGTTATGAACCATGATCGACATGTATATGCTCGATACTCGCAAAATGTATCCTCACGAGTGGACCAAGTTTTAGGGAAAATCACCGTATGTGTTTACTTGGTGCTCACACACAATAACATCCCAACCGTCAGCTTTCCAGCACGGTCACGCCATCACATATGCGTCCGGTTTGGCTGCTGCTTCCTCAGTGAGTTCTGAATCCGTGATGAATGATGCATTCGCTCACTTGGCTCATGCCAAGGCTCTCGCGCATTTCAAACCGAAGCGCATCGCTATCTCTGGAGGGTACATGGGGTGTCATGGTGCCATCGAAGTCTACCTAAGAGGAAGATTCGAAAAGACTCCTATCATCGACCACGAAGATGAGTATCAGGAAGGCGATTTGTGCTGGCTCGAAACTCCAGTCAACCCTACAGGCGTGTCTCGGTGAGTCAAGATCTGGGGTTTCGTGTGTACTGTACATCTGACGGCCAGAACCAGTGACATCCAGTATTATGCAAACAAGGTATAGTGGGCACGACTCACATCCAAGCTATTCACACTGCTTGCAATATTAGATCCACGCAGTGGGCGGGAAGTTATTTGTCGACTCGACGTTTGGTCCTCCGCCGCTTCAATACCCTTTCAAGTTTGGTGCCGACTGTATCTTTCACAGTGGTACGTACTGGACCATTGCATCTTAAAATTTGAAAGCCACAAATTTATCTTCAGGGACGAAATACTTCGGAGGTCATTCGGATCTGCTCTGTGGGATTTTGATCGTCAAGACTGCTGAAGAAAGAGAGGAAGTGAGTTTCTCCTTGAATGTTTTCAAACCACTATTCGACAATCGACGCTTAGTTATGGAGAGACCGTGTGTACTTGGGAAATATGATGGGGTCATTGGAGTCGTGGCTTCTTTTGCGATCTCTTCGTACGATGCACCTCCGTGTTCCAAGACAGTCAGCAAGCGGGACGGAAATCGCGCAATGGATGTACAAAGCTACTCTTGTCCCAGAGGGCCAGGAATTCGACGGCATCCCTGGCGGCGTCATCACGAAAGTATGGCACTCTAGTTTACAGGCTACCGATGAACGAGGCTTTAACCCAGGGTCACAAATGGAGGGTGGTTACAACGCCACCTTCTCTATCCTTGTGTGTTTAATTGGAGTCAAGTACTTTGAGGTAGAACGTTGACGTGGAAATGGCAGCTTGCACGACGTCTCCAAGCAGAGGCGCTCCCGCATAGCCTCGAATACTTTGTGGTGCGTGAAGATCTATACTTACATCATTGCTGCTTAAGTTGATCCATCTCGAAGCCTGCTACGAGTCTAGGGGGTGTGGAGTCGTTGGTTGAACAGCGCATCAAGGCAGATCCGAAGGAGAACCCTCTCCTTGTCCGCTTCAGTGTCGGGGTAGAAGAGGTCGAGGAAAGTCATGAATATATCATACTTTCACCATGACGCTGATCTGTGTACAGGACCTCAAGGACGATCTCCGAAGGGTGCTCCAGGCAGTTGCGAAATTGTGATGCAGTTGAGACGAGAAGATCTGTTGGACTTGTAGAGTCCAAGGACAGTATGTACAATATCACTCTTTGTATAAACAGAGTCAAATAAGCCAGTATACGACTCCAAGCCGCGTCAGCTTGATCACTTCCTCACAACCATGAACAATCTCATTCAGCGGTATGCAGGGTCGGGCGCAGTATCCCACATGCAAAAGCGAAATGCCTCCATCATAGACGACGACGACGATTGCTCCGACGCCATGTGGGGGTCTGTGGCTGGCTATGGTAGTCTGGCCAAGGGTGTACCAACTTTTGTCATTCCGTCTGTTCCAGACGTAAGTAGGCGTCCCCAATTGACATTTATTGTCTTACCCCAGTAAAGCCAGCTGCATTCTTAAGGCTCCACACGGATGATCATGCAGACCCATCGTGCAGGATCAAGATCCAGCACGGAACTACGACCTTGGCGTTCAGATTCCAAGGTGGTATCATCGTTGCTGTCGATTCCCGGGCTACTTCTGGAAGCTACGTAGGTGGGACTTAACATTGAACCGGTTGGTTCACCCACCTGATACGTTTGGTGATGCTCAGCGAGTGGGACCGTAAAGAAGGTCATTGAAATCAATCCTTACTTGTTGGGGACAATGGCTGGTGGTGCAGGTGCAGTGCTGCGATAATTCTAGTCTGTTCACGAATTCACCCTCCTGGTCAGCCGACTGCCAATATTGGGAAACGTACTTGGGAGTGCACTGTCGCCTCCACGAACTCAGGAATCGCGAGCGAATTTCAGTGTCTGCTGCCAGCAAATACCTTAGCAATCTTATGTATAGCTACAAGGGCATGGGTCTGAGCATGGTACGTTGCTCGTCACCTGTTGACGATTCTCCTCTCATCCCATGGTCAGGGTACGATGATCTGTGGTTGGGACAAGACAGTGAGCCCCGATGATTGCTTATTGTTCCTCGACGACGGCTTATCCCTTCAAGGGCCCTGCATTATTCTATGTAGACTCCGATGGGACCCGCCTGAAAAGTGATCTTTTCTCCGTGGGATCGGGGAGCACGTTCGCATATGGTGTATTGGACCAAGGGTACCGGTGGGACCTCACAATTGAGGAAGCTCAGGAACTTGGGAGGAGAAGTATTTACGCCGCATGTCACCGCGATGCGTTCTCGGGCAACACATGTAACCTCTACCATGTGAAGGAAGAGGGTTGGCAGTTTATCGGTATGAGTGGATTGAGTGGTAGTCTGCTTCCCTCTGACGTCTGTTAACAGGCAACTACGACGTGTCTAAGCTGCATTACGACGGTCCTGGAGAAGCTCTTGGTAATGGTTATGGATACGATATTCGTGTCGAGGGTCAAACTTCTACGAACGCACCTGCGATTGCAGGTCAAGCGTGATGTACTCTAGCAGTGTAATTTGTTTTCGAAAATTTCCGGATGCTGTTGCTTCCATCGCAACTAGTCGTAGGGGTCATTCAAAGAATTTCATGAAATCGACGAGCATTTCTTCGGGTCGCCCATGAAACGTCTCTTTGCTAGACAATCCGCGAGCTCAAAACCGCTCACGCCTAACATAGGATCACCAGCATCCCACGGACTGCCCGACCATGACATGGCGACGAATGTCGGGCTACAACCAAGCTTTATCCTTCCCCCGATTCCTCACCCGCACCCGTACGAGCACATTACCATTATTGCCACAGATGAGGGTCTGGTCATGCGCCCTCATCTCCCAGGGCTTTCGCACTCCCTTTCATACGTCCGTGTCCCTTGGGGCAAGCACCCAAACGTTCAAGAACTCCGACGCAACGGAAGCGACTCATCGCTCAACTGGAAGTCCAGTGTCGTTGTATACGGCATAGTGGGTATCATGGAACTCTTCAACGGTACAGAAATGTAATCCGTGGTTGAAGACTTCACCTAAGCAGTGACTTTGACAGCGTCATATCTACTAGTAATTACCGCCCGGTCGCATGTCGGGTGTTGTGAGTCGATAATTCCCTTGCTGAAGTCGGGACTCATATATTTGCCTATTGCGCAAACAGTGTTCGACGAGAACCATTCTATCTATTCTGTCAAGTCAGTGCGTGCGATTCCCTTGGTCAAGGATCGTGCCCGGCATGTGCTTGATACCATCGCGAGTCACATCTCACCATCCCATATCTCCGACGATGGTACCCAAGATT
Source organism: Boletus eberwhitei (assembly GCA_038090915.1). Classification (NCBI taxonomy): domain Eukaryota; kingdom Fungi; phylum Basidiomycota; class Agaricomycetes; order Boletales; family Boletaceae; genus Boletus; species Boletus eberwhitei. The sequence goes on from JBBPNO010000182.1 coordinate 29,456, forward strand.
TCGCCTTGGCCTCCCAAAGGGAAGAGTCCACAAGTAATGCTGGTGTCAAATTCGCAGACGAGAACGATCTGAAGATCATGAGCCCTGCCGTGCACACCGTCGGCGACACCCAGGGTGAAGAACCGCTCTCATCTCCCCCGTCTTCCGGGACATCAACGCCAGCATCAAGCGAATCTTTGGCAAACCACAATGTAGTGAAAGCGATCGCAGACAGAATGTCTTTCTGGACAAGACTTTCCAGGCGTCAACCTACCTCGACACACGACTCTGCCACGGAATCTGACGAACACCAGTCTTTGGATTCTATCATTCAGAGCGTGCAAGGGGAACCCACAGCCGTTATTGATTCGATCATAGCTTCGACTGCACCTCCTCCAGAGTCAGTGGAAGAACGACACACAGAACTCGAAGACAGGGTGGTCCGCGAATGCATCAGGGAATATGTTAAGGGTTGCATGTATTTCGCTTATAATTTCGGTAGGCATCCTGTCGTCAGAGCGGTCGTGAGTTAATCAAAGTTTAAACAGATATAACGAGATCTTTACAGCACAAGCATGACCAGTTTTTGAGGTTGCGCACGGAAGAAAATTTGCTTGCTAAGCTTAATGCCCTCCCTCCTGATCCTTCGATTGAGCATTCAGACTCGAAAGTTGATCCTCTTGTCGAACCGTTTGCGACACTTCCGCTTTGGAGACGTGTCAACCGAGAATTCTGGTGGAACGAATGGCTCTCAAAACCTTTCGTAGACGCAGGAGTAAGTACCGTCCATGAAATTAAGGCAAAACCCATAGCGAATTCTTTCAGATGCATTCGTACGTGTTACCGATTGTGCAAGGTCACTTCCAGGTATCTTCTTTCGACCTCCCAGCGAATTCCTATACGCCAGAGCATGACTCAGTCTCGCGTGTGGACTATTTGATTGCATCTAGACGCTCTAGATACAGAGCGGGACTTCGCTATCAACGAAGAGGTGTGGACGAAGAGGCTCATGTAGCGAATTTTGTCGAGACGGAAACAATTATGAGAATAAAGGTACGTCAAGACGCCCAACGTACAACCCGGTATTGTTTATATGCAAAAAGCGAAATGGAATAGCGAATGTCTTCAGCTTCGTCCAGATTCGTGGCTCTGGTAAGTAATTCACCCTCGAGGGTAAAATTCAACAACCTAGCTTCCAAAGTTCCGCTTTACTGGACGCAGTCGGGATACAGTATGAAACCACCCCCTGTCCTATTACCAGAGTGCAGTTCTGACCAGAACTTGGACGCCATGAAGCGACACTTCCAGCGCACCATCCCTATCTATGGGCCACATGCAAGCTACATTTCATCTCTGACCTAAACAGTGATCTGATTTGCCAACACTAGACGATAGTGAACCTTGCAGAGCAAACAGGAAAGGAGAGCGCTCTGACCAATGCATACAAGTCGTACGCGAAACGGATGGAAAACAAGGATATTCGGTTAGTACCACCCCCCAATTGGTCTGTCTGTTAACTTAACGACTATCTAGCTATTGCGAGTATGACTTCCATCACGAGACGAGAGGGATGAAGTATGTGATCGGATACTTCTATGCCGCGGACTGTATGTCTCAATGGACATAGATACGAGAACATCTCGAAACTTATCAACGAGCTAGAGCGAACGTTTGAAAGTCAAGGGTGCGGTTTGCTATCACCTGTCTGCACTCCCTGCTCACCCTTTACTACAATATTGCAACGTTAGGTATTTCTGGATTTCTGATCACGTGTTGTTATCGAAACAAAGGGGTGTTTTCCGCGTCAATTGCGTTGATTGCCTGGACAGAACCAACGTAGTTCAGGTATGAATATTTACCCCGTGTGTTCACTGCATCCACAAACCTATCTAGTCCGCTTTTGCTCGTCATGCTCTTGGCGTGCAATTAGAGGCTGTCGGGCTTGCAGTTGAGCCACAAAGAGGACGGCCAGGAATGGACATTTTCTTCAATGACGGTTTGTATCAGTTTGTGCTTCACCACGCATCCCGATTGACTTGTGACATCGGACAGTTTGGGCTAACAACGGCGACGCCATTAGTCGTGCGTAGTAAGTCCATCTCACTCGACCTCAAGATTTCCATTCATGCACTTTGGTGCTAGCGCAGGAACTTCGGCTCTAAAAGTAAGCCGCTCCCTCTGCATCAGAGTTTGTGTACTCACCAAACTTGGCCAGGGTGACTTTACGAGGTACCCTCTACATTTCAATGGTTACATCCGACCCTGAATCACCCTCAGGACTGGAAAACGCGACCTTGGTGGTCTCTTCAATGACGGTGTCAATTCCTTGGCAAGAATGTACAGCGCCACATTCAGTGACTGGTTTTGTCAAGCCGTAATCGACTTCATGCTTGGATATAGGACTACCTCTGTCTTCTCAGAGTTCCTTCTCAAACTGCAGTCAACAGATCCACGGGAACTCATTCGCTTGTCAAAAGTTCGTGCAGAAGCCATTGCCATATCTGTTTCACGTGTTTTAGAAGAAGGAGAGCCCCTTTTGGCAGGGTGGACACTCGTTGCGCCAGAGCAACTGAACGTCAAGGTCAGCGATAAATTCGAAGAGAAGATACTGTTGCTGGTGGGTTAGATGGTGTCTTTTGTTGGATACCGATTCACGCCCGATCAAAGAGTGTTCGTGCACTTTATATTATTGTAGGATTCCAGTCCCTCCCATCAACCTGGGAGAATCTGAATGGAAATACAGAGATATGACTATACCCTTGAGAAAGTGAAGCTCTTTACTCGGGTACCACTCGGAATGATCACAAAAATCACGAAAGGTCATTTCGAAAAATATCCTAGAAATATGCTCGCTCACGGTCTCTACGGTAGGAGCCTATATTTTGTCCCCTCTCGAAGAAGCAAGCCGAGATCCTACACAAAATGCTGGTTTCTCCGTTACTTGGCTCAACACAGATCTCGTCAGCTCGCGGACGACGAGTTATTCGTACCGAAACTGCCCAGTGGACATCTCAAAATCTGACGACTCTCTTAGCTCCCATGTCGAGGAGCACGGCCAGTTGACTTTCGGGGGTGAAAACAATGTAGGCAACAGACTGTTGAGGATGATACATGCGCGGGCTACATCCAAGTTGGGGATCTTGGGCAACCGTACAGAATCGAACGATACCTCATTCGCTGCATTCAAAGCCTTGCCCGTAGGTTCCGCACGTGTACGGAATGGGTCTAGGTATACAGAGCCTGCGGATGACCTCGCTAGTGCTAAATCATGCAAAGAGGCTATTGACCTCGTTGTCGATGCTATCAAGAGAGCATGTGAAGATATCGGCAGCGCCTCAGGAGACGGTTTCATCTCTGAGGGAGATATAGTTAGGTCAGTGTGCCGAATTCGTGCAGTGCATCAAACTCAACGACTGGCAATAGCGTGTCAGAGGCACAGCGTACAACGAGCATCTATGCAAAGATGGAGTACGGCGTGAAGAGGTTGCTTTGGTTGGGAGGGTAATCGAAATAATAAATATTTGTGCTGAATTACGTGCACCTTAATGAGTAGGCTGTATCGCTGTGACCGAATGAGGGACGAGATCCGCAAGCAGGAAAACCTAAGGTACCAACAAAACGAAAAGAAAATAGAGTAAACCAAGTAAGGAATTACAAGCGTACGAATAGGCGTTCAACAAATGGTGAACATGCGAGAAAAGTGGGCAACGCCAAGTCCCTGGTCCATTAAATAGATGCATTACCTGATGTCGAGTTCATCGTCCCCTCCCGCTCCTAGGTCAATGAATCGCGTCATGCGTTTCATCATCCTCCCTTCATCTGTACCTCGTGCTCTTCTCATTTGCGTACCACTGGCAGGATCGTGACCTCGCGTAATAAAGGTCGCATGGCGTTCGCAAAGCATCTGACCCTCAACTTCCCAATATTCTTCAAGTCTTTCTTTACACCCATCCTCGAATTCACAGAGGAGGTGCTCTGGGTGATAACGTTTTCCCGAGTGCGTCACAGCACAAGGACCCTCGATAGGTTGTCCACAAGAAGGTGCACCGCACAGGGAGTTGTTTGCTTCGTGGTAGTGATATGCACAAAACGGTTTACCGTCCAAGACATAAAATTCCTTGTCAGGAAATGGTTTCTGTAACGGTATCGTTAGAAAGACTTCTCTAAGAACGAGAGTAGAAACGAGTACTTGGCACGTGTGACAACTGAAGCATTCTTTGTGGTATTTCCCCTTCAACTGACCGTCTCTCGAGGATACTGCCTGTTTTTCAATGGGCAAATTACAACGCCGACACTGTTGGAGTAACCATGAGCCTTCTGAAATTGCACAGCAAAGGACACAAACTTTTGGCAGATACATATTTTTCCAGCAGCGCTCGCACAAGACATTCCCGCCATCCATTTGTATCCATCTTCCGTCCTCAATCTTGGAATCACACCCTGCGCACATTCGGTTTTTCCGCTTAGCTGGTCCCCTATTTCGTATCCGGGCAACCTCGCCGGTTAGACTTACACGCTCAGAGTGAACATGCGGATGAGAGGGGCTGGTGTGGGAGCGTGTGGGTAGCTTGGGGGGCTTCTGCTCTGGAGAAGCAGGCCCCGGAACCGTGTTCGATCGACTTGGCTTCCCAGGGCCTCTATTGGGCGCGGACCCACCGATAGAGGCCAGAACCGAACCTGAAGCAAGGACGGAAACAGACGCGCCTTCTTCTATCAAAGTCTCCATAGCTCGCTCCAAGGCACCGACCGACTTTGCCGTACTCTGCGTTCCTGCCGATGCACTCCGAGCACGAGAAGGACCAGCGAAAGACGTTGCCGCCGGGTGAGCAGATATTGCAGACCGCAATGACGGGACTGATATTTGACGGGAAGGTCCGGGAGGATGTTTTCGATCTGGCGTCACACAAGTAGGAAAGTTGACCCTGTTTGTGCCTTCCAGAGGCATCACCACGGGCGTCTCATCATCGGAATCGTGCGCATAGGCTAAACCGACATCCGAGTCCGCAGAAGGTGACGATAGTACATTCTCATCTTTTTTTGGGTCCGTGTGCGTCGTATACACGCTTTCGTCATCAGATTCGTTCTCAAGATCCAGTGCTGGCTTTAGGACGTCTAGGAACGGGAGAGGCATGTGGCGGTCTGGCATGGGTGATTGGGAGATTGTTTCCCCACTAAGACGACGTTCAAAAGGATTGGGAATTGGGGAAGGCGAGCGCGAGGATGATGCGATGCGGACGCCAGGAGAAAACAGAAGAGGGTGAGCTTTATCATTAGAAACAGAGACTGGAGACTGTTTTGCATCATGAGGACTTGGAGGATGAGGGTATGGTCCGTTGGTAGAGGTGCTGCTTCCGAAAGAGTCTGGTGATACTGGAAAAGGAGAGACTGGAGAAAGTGTCTGAACCGAGTTTGGAGACAAAGGTGGGGTTAGGGCAGCTGTGTAGAATGGTTAAAACGTACGGCGCCAGGGTCAAATAAATACTTGCCTCGTATGACATGACCCAAGATGGTGGCGTTGGTGTCCAAGTACTGAGGTACGTTGGTCCGATGGCGATCACCGAGAGTCGCAACGGGCGGAGGTTGATGGGAATGCGAACGAGAAGTAGTAAAGACAGCCGCTCTTGCAGCAGCCGCAAAGCCTCTTCGACCGACACCCGCCATACCAGCTTCACCGCCAATCTTGGTGTCGATTTCGCGGTGCGTACCATGAGCATGAGAGTACACGAGAGATAGCGGGGGCGGGGGTGGTTGCCGTGCTGACGTGGGAGGTGGTATAACGGGCGCCGAGGATGGGAACGGTACAGTGCCCGGGGCAGGAGCGGGAACAGCTGTCCTGGACGGTCTGGGAAGGAGCACGGCTGATGGGTTCTGCTCCGTTAGAGGGTGCTGCGAGCCAAGAGAAGGCCCCCGGGTGTCCAAAGAAGGGCGGAGCTTGTCCAGGGATGGACGAGATTTATCAAGGGAGGGACGCAACGTGGACACTGTTGATGAGGTAGGCGCACGTTCAAACGAGGGACGGTGATGGATGCTCGATGGGGGCATCGCATTCGAAGATGCACGAATGGTGAACGAAGATGGCGGTGGTGCCAAGGGTTGATGTGCTGATGATAGATTGTCACCACGAGCGGGTGAAAGGGCCGCTGGACGTGCTGGAGCAGGGTGAGCAGGGGATTCGGCGAACTGGATTGGAAAAGGGGCTCGTGCGGGTGAGATTGCATTAGAAGTGGTCCTGACTCGCTGCAAGGCGGGGGGTATGGCATCACGGGCTGGGGTAGAGACGCGCTCTGGAGGTGGTGTGGGTGCACCTGGCAAGCGCTGGGGACGATCAAATGATACGGGGGAAGTTCTCGGCAAGGGGACATTGGTCGCCTTTGGAGTGGTCATTTTGGATTTGTCCGGCGGTAGGCGGTAGAACGGATCACGACTCGGCGCAAGAACTCGTTCGCCGGCTTCAGAGGGCTTCTCGGAAGAAGACTTGTGGGGAGGTGTTTCAGATTTCGCAACGAGGGGCTGCAGTCGTTGTGGTAAGAGGGTAGCTGCGGATTTGGGGGACATTGGGGGCCTATGGAGGGAGAGCATGTTCGGGGGAGGGAGCGGGGGGCATACATGCTCGCCGAGGGCGGCGAGGGGGACAGGCTGGCCGCAACTGGAGCATTTTACCGTCGGAAGGACCTGGGATATGCGGGGAGCCTGTTCGTGGGCGACTTGGGCCATAAAAAAGAGCGTTGAGGAAGGGATCGAGGGGGTATAGAATTAGGTAGAAGAATGTGAACTAGTCGTCGCGTGCAGAATGCAAACCAAACATACGAAGCCGTCGATTAGCAGTCACTAAGCTACTACTTGTCATTTTTACACTTATGTACATATTGGCAGCCGTTGACGCTCCCTCACGACTGCTCTTCACTCCCCTCTGTCCCCCCAGAAACGCCACCGTGATCCACTTTCTTCGCTGTCGGGTTTGATGCATTGAACCGAGCAAAGAACGAGTCCCACTGCCCTGTGGCACATACATATTTGGTGTCGAGTTTCCGATACGGTAGTGCATGAAATGGTACACACCCCAGTCAAACATTCCCCCAGGAATGCCCTCCAAGAGGCCAACGTCTGCCATCGCAAATTGTTCCAATGTGTTTGACGCCTGAGGTACGTCAAGTACATTCAACACCTGCACATTTCCCGGTGTCTGGCTTGTCACGTTGTTTAAAGTTGGGTTCATGTTTGGAAACGTAGACAGCGCGCCGCTCTCGTCACCATCCATTTGGCTTGAAGTCAACGGTGACACCAGGGATAACCCACGGCAACCAAGTGGATCTGGCCGATCTGTCGGACGCGGTCACGAGTCTGTCATAAATTGTGACATGGAACGACAACCTTACCATCAGATTCGTCGTCTGATGACGTGATAATCGTACCCTGAGGTACTCCTTCGTAATCTCCTTGACGTGCTTCCCCATGCGCAATAAATACCCCACCTCCAGGACGCGAGGGGTCTTTCTTGTATTCTAGTCCACCCAGCGGCCGTTTGCCTTTCACCCCTCCCGTCGGGTTGAGTAAAGGCGGTTGATCAAGGGGAAGTGGAGGTCCTTGGGTCGCCTCATAGAGCAACGCGATGATTTCAGCAGTCTAAACCGTGCAAGCTCACAATGGAAGATACCCCACTAGGCAACAGAGCACTCGCCTTACGTCGGGCAGACATGTGATCTGGAGATATTGATCCTTCCCACCTACGTACGCAGTCCCGTAGTTTCCGCAGTTTAGCAGCAGCACCCAGGTCTTGTCGCCGAGCCCATGTATGATACTAGAATGGAGCTCGACGCTTCAAGTACCCCCACCAATACGGTAATAGTAACATACCTGTACCAACGCACATGACGTTGCAGCGTATGCGACCAGAAGCCATATATCGTACATGCGTTCATGGGCATTGAGCCAGTCAATCGACTCTCCAGTGAGCTTAATGAGAGCACTCCAGGTCTCCACTGTCAACCCGAATTTGAGATGCGCTGGACAGGTGTACGATATCCGCATGAAGACACGCCAGAATATCATGCAGACACATGAATACAGTAGATGCAGGAGACCTGGTGGAAGCGGACTTTGTGAGCAGGTTCGAGGAGAAAGTGAAACCTCGTCCCGTTTCGCACCTGGGTTTTGAGGAGTATCCGGCCCTCGATATTTAAGATTTTCCGGGAGATCGGCCTTCCAATTCTCCAGATCGGCTAGCAAACTATACAACATTTCGTCCGTCGTAAACATTAAGCCAGAAGGACTTGGCAAATCATCAGGATCAGAAAAAAAAAAACACCCTATCAAGTTACAAGCATACCTGTATATCGTCTTCAATACGCGGCCAAGTATCACGCTCAACCGAACGAGTTCGTCCATATAAAGATCATTAGAATCTCCGGAGGATGGCAGGCGCGCATCACAATCTTGTACATCAATCATGTATGGGTGGCCATACGTCAGACTTAACCTTCTCACAGGTTAGCTAATAACATTTTGGAACAACACGGGGCTCTTCATACCACCTGTCACATATGACACAAGCTCCCCATAGCCGACGTCGAAGTTCTATGTTTTGTTTGACTGACTCTGCTCGATGAAGGCCGAGATCTTGGGCCTAGACTCATTGTCAAAATAAACGTGATTGCTTCTTTGCGCTAACGCTTACCATGCGTACCGCAGTACCAAGTCGAATCCATGATGCTGACAACGCGTTGGGTACGTATTGTGAATGACAGTCGCCAACCATGCTCAGTATTAGTAATGCTTGGACGTTTGCGATGGATGCTGTCGACAGAACATCTTCTGTTTTAATTACGCCGTTGACTGTGTGCCGGATCGAGTCGAAAACAGATTGTGGAACCTCTCTCCGAGCGGCTGCCACGAGACACATGGAATAAAGCAGGATCGGGGGCGGGGAAGGGTTGGAAAGGAATTCTGCTTGTGTGATGATGGGTAGTATCGGGGCAATATCCTTGAAATAGGCGTTCACAAGGTTCTGAACGACTTCGGGATCGAGCCGCAAGTCCATTGGTTTGGGGTGTGGGATTTGCTTGTCGTCCAGGGGCATGTTTTGCACCGATATAACGCCGTCCCCGTTCTTTGATACTTCCCACGTGTGGTGGTAGCGTTGATCATAGCTTTCGTATATGCGAGATGATATCGTAGCTTGTGAGTGTAGCAAATGTACAGCAGCGGTTGGCCCTGGTACCGAATGTCAGCTCAATGGTTGCGGAGCGGCTGTATAACAGACCATAAACACGACGATCCATCTGAGATTCTGTCTGGGGAGATAATGTATCTCGCTGAAGGTCGACAGATCTATCCCTTTCCTTTTCAGCAGGAGCATCCTCTTCGAGCTTTTTCTTTTTAAAACGTGTTTCCGTAATGGGTAGAAAGAAAGTGCACTCGAAGCCATATTGTTTGCAATGTTGACAGAGCGGTGGATCCGAGTCGGCGAGAACGTCACACCTGCGACGTTTTAGGCAGGATATATGCGTCGAAAATACAAAGTGCTGACCTGATTTTTCGACTACGGCAGCTATCGCATGCGCGTTGTGTTTTGGTGCGTTTCTTGGTGTCGATCGGAGCAGCAGAACTAGGTGTGGGTGGGGTATGCTTTGGGGTTTCGCTGGAAGGACCCTCTTGATCGGATTCTCTGTCCCTTGCCCGCGCTGCATAGGTTCTTCGTTTCCTCTTGCCTGTCGTTACTGTCGCGGACATTTGGGCAGGGGACGGCGCGTTGACGAGTGGTTGTTGTTGCTGTTGCTGTTGTTGTTGCTGCTGCTGCTGCTGATCAGGAAGGGAGGTGTGTTGGCGAGGATGACCGTACATCATCATCTGTTGCGGATATTGGGGATATGGAGCGTATCCGTGCGGGGCTGGCGGGTACGTGGTGGGGTGCACGGGATAGTACTGGGCGGGGATGGCCGGACCGTTGGCGCCGTTCATGGTGGGTGTTGTGGGGTAGGTAGAGGTAGACTGATGCTGGGTGAAGGGAGAAGGGCTGACGGGATAATTGTGATTCATCATATAATGCACGCCAGGGTATGGTTGTAGAGTGGGGCCACGTGCGGCAGTGAACCGGGCGTAGTCTTGGGGTTCCACTGGGTTTCGGGACGCTGGAGGAGGACGTCATAAGGGTGAGCGGAGGCCAAAGGATGGAGAGCGGGAGACGGACGGGGATGGTTGGACTCGCCTGGGCTAAGCCGACGGGCAGGAGGACGGCGAGAAGAGGAGGGGCCCGGCGCCGAGTGGGGAGGGTGCTGAGAATCTGGCTGTTTTTTCTGCCGAGATTTTCTGGGGGGCCTTGACGATGCGCTTGTTATCGGCTGAGACTCGCTGGACTTTGGGTCCCGGGCGGACGATTCCATAGGGAGGGCAGCACGAGCCGACCTACCAAGACGTGACTCCGAATTTGCCGAGTACAATTATGCAACAGTCAACCGAATCTCTATCGTTCAACGAATCGGTCGAGACGCAGCTAAAGTTTAGAAAACATACTCAGCACTCGGTCGTCGATATGGACGATGGTTTCGTCGTACCTCTGACGTCCCCTCGCGACTTGGGCAGTTGAGGTGACGAGCGTACCAGAGAAATGCCGTGTCTTCGGAAGACCACTTTTCAGTCGGAGATACAAAAAAATCATCTCCGCGGCGCTACCTCGATCGACCAGCATGTGCCCGACCGGCTGCCGTGCTCACGCCCACGCCCTCTCATGGATTATTATGTTTTGACGCTGTATTAAGACCTGTATTGCATGCCCTACTCGTCCGTGGGTCTCACTTCCTCGAGATCGTCGTGGCCCCATCCTGCCTCATCCAGACCGGGATTAATTCGTCTCTTATCCTCAGTCACAACCGCATGCGCGTTCAACCATGAAAATCCCGCCGGCCGACAGAGCACTTCAGCAAAGTTGGACCACCAGGAACCATACGAGAACGGGTTCGGAGGTGCTGCGCCGGGAATCAACGTTTTATGCGCTTGATTCCTAATCTATGAGAGCGAATCAATCGTAAATTCAGAACACGGCGATCAATGTCCGAACCTGTTCAATCGTGGTAATGTTCAGTAGCAGAAGCTGAGGGGTGTCAGTTAGTGGATCATTCCAACGAAGAAAAGCAGCAACACCCACTCTCAAGTGGTATGCAAGCAGGGCCGTCACTGGCCACACCACCAGGATCGACAGCGAAAAGGCGACTGCACTGCCCACACCGAGGCTCAGAGCCTCGTAGAAATTGACGTGATCTTCTTGGGTGAGAAGATAAAGATGAATAGCGGATGTACAGATGATGAGACAAAGCGTCAAGACCTGGCACAGGATGAGAACATCGTCAACACTGCTCAAGCGTCACTTACCGCAGAGAATAGGAAAGAGAAAAAGAAGGTGTAGTTACGCCGCCCAACACAATTGTTCACCCATTGGCAATGGTGATCGCAGTCGTCGACACAGTTATCGCACTGTGGTGGAGTGAGTATGTAGGTAGAATGGTTGAAGGAGATCATTCACCATTTTACAGTGGCTGGACCGCGGTGGGCGGTACGTTTTGCATGTCAGACAATACTTGACGCGCACGCTGGAACAGATCGTCTAGGTGAGAAATGTGTAGGGAGAGGTGCAGCTCACGTATCTGTCCGAATCCTGAGGTCTCGGGGAAGCGGGACTCTGACACCACCATCAGAAGGGGAGGTGGCAGGAAGCGGAGGATCTGGATCTAAACTGCGAGGTAGGATTCCAGGGTCGCGAAAAGCCTATGTGGGGGAATAGTAAATGATCTGTGAACGAAAAAGGTGGAAGGCGCTGACTGTGGCAAGCATGCACGAGACGGTGAGGAGGCACATGTAAGCTCCCACGGCGGCGACGGCGGGAGATTCATTGCGCCACCACCAGACACAGGTGGTGGAGAACCAGGTAGCTGATATTGCAATGACGACCGCGATAGATGCGATGAATGCCCAGAGAGAGTCACCGCCAGTCAAGAGACGACCAGCACAGAAGAAACGATTACGTGAGGGATATAATTGATAAATACGTTTTCTGGGAGTCAAAGGTATGGCAGACAAAGGAGGGAGGGTTTTCGGTGGATCAGATATGAAGATGTTATTGGGAGAAGGGGAAAGCGATGGGGGTCTGCTGGGGGGTATCTGAACAAGGGGATGAAACATGGACTGACGCGGAAAAGGAGGGGAAAATTGTGAGGTGTCGTGGACCGAGTGGGAGCGACGGAGCCTCGCGCGATCTGTGGAGGGAGGGACGACATTACGACTGGAGTCGAGGCTGAGGTTAGGGCAGATGCGTGTGATACCTGGACAAAAACGGTTTGGATGTATGTCGGATGGAGGTGGGGAAACGGATGGTTTTGAAGGGGGGGGTAAAGTTGTGGCGAGAGGAAGGAGAGGATCGCGACTGCGCTTGCGTTGCGTTGTCAGACGACGAAGGGAGGGGGAGTCTGAGATGCGACGCAGGTCAGAATCCTGAGAGGGATGGGGTCTGATTGGAGAGAAGGAAAAGGAGTCCGGAGGGGGGTGGGAAGGTGAAGGGGAGGGTGGGGAGGTGGGACGGGAGTGTGTGGGTCTGGATGGACGGAAGAAAGAGGCGGAGGGGAGAATGCCGCTAGCATGGGTTGCGGTGTGTGATGGTGGGGACGCGGCGGGGACGGGGGGGATGTGGAAGGAGGTGATGGTGAGGGGCGACGAGAGTGGGTGGTCGCGGGAAGGGCGGGGTAAAGAGTCGTTGTCGAGACTGGTGTAAGTCGAGGAGGAGAGGGAAAGAGGGAGCGGAGGAGGGTCGTGACGAGGACGGGAGTGCGACATCGCCCGACGCGGTGTTGGCTTATGGACGTTCCTCTCACAACACAGACCCGTCCCCGCTCTGATTAACTAATTTTCCCACGGGGTACCACACCCAACGATGACCACGTTCAGACGTGCTCTCCTCGTCGCCGTCCTCGACGTCCTCGACACCCCGCACCATCTCGACCCCGCCATCGCCGCCGCCACTAATGCCACCTCGGACGCACTCGTGGTCATCCTCCTCTCCGATGCCTTTGCCCCGACCGCACCCGCGTCCCGCACCGATTCCTGGGTTCAGGTGCAGACCCTCCTCGCACACGTCTACGTGCAAGCCTCCAAAGCCGCCCACCAGCAGAACAACCTCCTCCTCGACGTATCCGTCCTCCTCAACAGCGTCCTGTCCCCCGACGCCCTCCCATCCGCCATCGACGTCTGCTTCCGTGTAAATGACAGTACGTCTCCTCCCCCTCTCCACCCACATCACCCACACACACACACACCTAGACATCACCCTCCCCGACCCGCTCTCTTCCGTCCCTCATGCCTTCCTCCCATCCCATCCCCGCCCCGCCCCCTCTCCCACGTTTGCACGAATCCGTCCTTCCTCTCTCTCTCCCCTTTATCCCGTCGTCGCCCTAGGCGGCACCTTTGACCATCTTCATGCCGGTCACAAAATACTCCTTAGCATGGCCGCATGGATCGCAAGTCGCAAGGTCGTCGTCGGTATAACAGGTACCCCCCCCCCCCCCTTCCCCCTCTTCTCGTGCTCAATTCTCTTCAGTCGACGCACTTCT
>JBBPNO010000183.1:0-42779 GCA_038090915.1 Boletus eberwhitei
GAAGAGAGGATATTTTCTCTATTACTATATCCAGGTCAGAGGCCCTGGTTTATATATGTACAGGAACTATTTGTCCATATGCACAGTATCTCCCATATAGGGATTTTCCATAGAACATTGTAGAATGTTATGAAATGACCACTAAGTGATCAGTAAGCTGAAACATGTAAGCATAAGCAGAAATATATAAAGTGCAGTAAGTATTAGTCAGCTATCCAATAGTGTAACAAGCTCTATTAAAGATGAGTAAAGGAGAATGAGTAATAAAATAGTAAGATGCATAATATAAATAGCATCATTACAATCACACATCATACATAGATCATGTAATGTGATCTAGAATCAAGGTTATGTAATAAGAAGTTCTGAAGATGACCACCTTGATTCTCAACAACTTTAGCAAACTTAGCAAACTTGAACTTTGCAAGTTCAAGGGAAACTCAAATGATTGTGCCAAAGGTACAACAGTGTAAATAACTCTTGCCAATAAAAACTCAAATGATTGTGCTGAAGGCATAACAGTGTAAGTGAATGACTGTCAATAAAAACTCAGATGTTTGTGCTGAAGGCACAATAGCATGGGTGAACTCCTAATCCTTCTGCTTGCAAGTGTTCCAATGAGTGGACATGCCTGAGTAGGCAGGCCATGCAGCAAACAAACAAACAACCCAAAATCAACCATACAACTATTATGGTGAAAGATTTACACACAATAAGTCTATTTGCATGCAAAAAGCCCCTCCACTTTATTAGTAAATTAACATGCATCTTAATCTGGCTTATTTTAGCTAATTTTGCTTGTCAAATTACAAATATATTCAATACCATGATAACACATTCCAGAACATCAGAAACATCAACTACAATTAAACTATTCTACTCTTCAACAAAATGAAGCTTGGAATTTGTCCATGTCATATTTGGAGATGTTGTGCAAGTCAATAAGCTGAATAAGACAGATTAAGATGCATGTAAATTTACTAATGCTTCATGGGAGTCAGGGACTTTTCTTCATCTCAATCACAAGGAAGTAAATGGTACAAAGTTGATACAGATATTGTTGATATAATCCACTAGACAACATTTTTAAACAAGACATTGCACAATAATGATCACACCTTGAAATGTGACACGAACCCACAGCGACATAAATTACAAAACAGAATCAGCAAAAGCCAAAGCAAGACAGACAGGTGTAAGATCAAGGGCTCCACGCATGTTAGCCCCCATCCCCATCCCCGTCGCTCCGCGTTTGCGCCTGCACTTCCAGCTGGAACCTCTCCATCTCAGCGCGGAGCTGCGCTAGTGCTTCCTCCTTCTGCGCCAGGTGTGTCCGCGCGGCATCTAGTGCCGTTTGCACCCTTTCGATCTCTTGCGGGCCGGGGCTATGAAGCGTGATGTGGGGAGGGGTGGGTGGAACCTCGGGAGCGGGCGAGGACACGTGTTTGGGGGAAAACGGGAGTAAGACGAGATCTGCTTCTGTGTCCGAGTCATGAAATGCGGGGGCAGGGAAAAGGTTGAGGTTGGGAATGATGGTTGGCATGAGGGGTGATGCGAGTTCCATGCTCTGTTCGCTGGCGATGTCATCCTCGAGCGGCTGCGGACTAAAGACGCGGCGCAAGTCCTACGCGGACACACGCACGCAGAGTGAAATCAGATGAATTGGCATAAGTCCATGTAATGATAAAGACCTACATGAGCAGGACGCAAAGCAGACGCGGATGCTCGAAGCTGCGCGATTTCGCGCTGAAGAACTTTTTCCCGAGCGCGTGCAAAGGTACGCGCATGCTGAAGTTGCTCTCGAAGGTCGTCGACCTCGGCTTGGAGTCTTTGTTGTTATTATCAGAAAAGGCCAGTCAAACATAGGCGAACATCTCTCACCGGACGCATTCTCCTTCAACCCGCAGGACGTCCTGGAAATTGTCTAAATTTATCCCATCTGTGACCTATGCAATGCTTGAGCTGCCTGGACAAGCATGTTGAGAAAAGAAGAGAGTGGTCGCACCCTTCGTTGCCTTGCAGCCGCTTTGATTAACGTCGTACGCTCTGACACAAGAGCGTCCATTTGAGTAGTCATCGTGCGTATTTGGTTGTCGAGTTGGGCTATTGAAAGCATCGTCGAAGGTGATGCTGGGGTTTTGCCAGCGTCCAACGGACGCGACAAAGCGTTCGAATCGACTGATGCACTTCTTGTTCGAGGACTCGGTGACTGGGGTTCCCTGAGTGAGCCGCTTGAAGCCGAGCCCGCCAGCCTGACTTGCTCCAGCTGTTCATGTCAGCCTAAATCAAATGATCCCATACCATTTCAGAATACTTACCTTTTCCGCAATATGACGAATCTCGAGCTCCAGAGATCTATTTCGCGCATTATTGCTCTCCAGAAAGCGAAGACACTCTTCGTCTGACAACGGTTTCGGCCTAGGAACACTTCCACCAGCTTTTCGCTTCTCAGTAGAGATATTATCAGGTGCTTCTGGTTGATGCTCCTGGTCTCTGTGGGAGGTCACACAGCTCTCTAGCTCAGCTTCACGTACTGCAACCTTGGCTTCGAGTTCCTCGATGCGGAGATTCACATCTTCTACAGTTCTGCCGTGACTTTGCCGTTCAAAATCAAGTTCCGTCCTTAGTCTGGCGATTATGGAGGTAGCATATGCCAGCAAGTCGCTGTTGCAGTCGTCTTTCTTGCCTCCACCATCGATCGCGCCCGCGGCAACCTGTTCTGGGAATCCGACATTGAGATTGCCTCGCTGGAAGACGTTGGACGGGTTTGGAGAGTGGGAAAGACGACACACCTGCATGCTTAGTGATGTACATCCGACTACAGGGCCATGAGCTCCATTCATTCGAGACTTGCACTGACAACCAAACAAAAAGGGAAAATAAACCGCCATGCCACAAAATTGAATGTTTGGGAATAACTTGAGGAGAAGGGCTCTCGACGTACCTTTCTCGATCAGATCCTCGACGACATCCTTCAGCTCGTCCTTCTCTACCTCCAAATTCTTCACCACGCTGCGCCAACGATTCACTTCGTGTACAAGCTTCAGTTTTGCCTGCTCCGCAGCCGAAATTTCCAGCGAGTGTTGAGAACGCAATGCATCCAAAACGTCGATCGTTTTCAGTAAACGAGTGTGGGCAGTCGACGCACGCGCGCTATAAGCCTCCAAACGTGTTTCGAGGGTTGCTATCTAGGAAAGAGACGTCGGCAAACGTAATGGGTGAATGAGACCTAGTGTGGCAAGAATGTCGTGGGGCGCACACGCACTCGATCGTCCTTTCCCCGAAGCAACGCTTTTACATCGTCTTGGGCCAGTTTCTGGTCTCGCGTGGGTCCCATATATTATTCCAATTCGTGTGCTGAGTCGTGAGTGGTGTACGGCAACTGGTGCATGCAGGACGTGGGCCTCAGCGGTCTTCAACATACATACAAGGAAATTTGTGTGAGACGCTCCAACGCTGCACCTTTCTTGGGCGCTCGCCCAGCCAGGTTCGGGAAACGCCAACGACGTTGCTCTCTCCATTCGTCTGACTGGCAAAAAGTGCCGATTCGCTTGTAATAACTTCATGGTCGCTGACGTCAAGGTCGTGGAATGGGAAACGCCGTTTCTAAACCCTCTATCAACGAGTCGCGAAGGCGTTCGACGAGCATTAATCATCCTTAACCAGCCTTTCTCGTTTCCTTTGCTCGAAACACTCTGGAATGCTTCCTCGTGGAGATGTTGTGCTGACGGTGGTGCCAACCGCTTGTACGATCTCCTAGCGGAAACAAAAGATGGAGAACAGTTGCGGAATCTGTGAGAGGAATTCGGATTGACGAGCCTCCTCCATCTCTCACTGCGCGAGTTTCTGATGAATGGATCCATAGATACACTCCTGATTTGATCAAGGGGGATCTGGACTCTCTGCGCGAGGACGTCCGAGAGTACTATTCCACGAAGGTCCGGTTTCAAGGCTTTGCTGTAGGGTGGACAGCCTTACAATTGCTCAGGGAGTGCCCATCTTCCGAGACTCAGACCAAGATACCACAGATCTCATGAAGTGCATCGAAACGCTTGAAGAGAACGAACGAAAGGAAGGGCACAAGGTAGACTGTCCGCTGACCAACTCTATTCGTAGATCTAAGCATTCGGATCCAGTATGAAACGCTCATTCTCGGAGGTTTCTCTGGCAGACTCGACCAGACTGTACATATCCTCTCGTATATCTACAAGATCCGACAAACGAGGTCGAGAGTCTATGTCATTACAGATGACAATGTTGGGTGGGTTCTTGACGGGGTGAGCGCGGAATCCGAATCATGGAGCTGTGGTCTTGAATTATGCCAAGGGACATCACCGGATATCCATCGACCACGAAGTCTTGGGCCCAACGTGTGGTCTCTTACCTGTCGGTGTAGATTCTACCGTGTTGTCCACATCTGGTCTTCGATGGAACTTGGGTAGATCAAACTTTCTACTCTTTCGTGTGGTTTGCTGACCACTTGCGTGAAGATGGGACAGAATCCTCATTTGACGGCCTAGTGTCCACCTCTAATCACCTGGTCCCCACAGAGAAATTTGTGACGATCGAGACCTCTCGTCCGATCTGGTGGTGTGCAGAGCTGCGTAGAAAGGTATAATCTATGCAGCTACGCCATAATCTTTTCCGAATGTTAAAAGGAGCTGAAAAGGCATTTATTGAATCCCGATTATTTTGGATCCATATCGAATGTGAGTCATGCCCAGAAGCATCCGTAACAAGCTCGCCCTTCCAATGAAGGATGAACATTTGTTGTTCCGCCGGATCGTCAATGAAAGAACGAGTGCAACTGTCGAACTCGGCACAGAAGCCGTGTTAAATATCCGACATACTCCGCCTCACGAAACTCCAGTCTCCGACAGCATGTCGCTGCCCGGCAGCGGCGGAGCGTGAATTATGCCGCTATCCGCTTCTTCTCGGGGCTGAGCAAGCATCGTAGCGAGGTACCTATTTTTCTTCCAAGCTTATGCCCTGAGATAATAGCGGCGTTCCGTGAGTCCACCACACGAACCTTGCGTCTTTCAGAATTTTGGATGAAACAGGTCCAGGACCCGGGTACCGGGTCAGAGATCTGTTCGGTCATTCGACACTATAGCCTAGCTCTTTCAGATGCGATCTAGCTAGTTATCTACGCAACGCACTTCCGTCGCGATACTAGATGCCTTCAGTACACAGGTGAGCGAGTCGAGTTTGCACTTCAGTCGGTATCACGCTCGCAGGACCACACCGGATGAGGTGTTCTTCTTACTGGAGATGCTGGACAGTGCCCTCGTCATGTATAGGGCGATCTTCTGGGCCAACATCAGCTGTCAATCGCGTTTCGTCACTGGGTAGAGAGGCCACATCCTGAATGGAGTACCATATCTGACACGCTTCCCACAACGGCTTTTCAGGCATTGTGCGTGCTCGCCGGGTTATGTATTCAACTTTCTCTTGAAGTCAGTTGTGCCGATGGGAAATCCTGCTTCCCAGCCTCGTTGATAGTGCAGGCGTTTTCTGCGTGGAGAATCTGGATAGTTGGAAGGTTTATTTGGATGCCTGCAACGGTTGAAGTGGTTAGTGTGATTCCCTCGATCTCTCTTCAAGTCCTGACACTAGGTATCATTGGTTCATTGCATCCTGCTTATGACCGAGAAATCTTTCCACTAATACGCATGGAACTCTCAACTGACCTATATACACGCCACAGAGCAACACGAATCCAGAATTGGGTGTCTTCGACAAGAACGGCGCCGTCGCGACTACTATATCGCGTTTCGTTACATACACACGATCGGAACGTGCTATTAACTGAACCCGAAGATATCATTACCGTTCACACCGCCCAGCTTGTGCGTACCGTTTTCCGGGTTGCTCCTTCGATCCCGACGCAGCTGCGTTATTGATTCATCGGTTTTTCACTCCTCCGACAAACAGCTCTTTCGCAGTCAAGGCGAATCTAATTTCCAATTGCTCATTTGGAAACTTGTCAAGATGACGATCGAAACGGGTTTAGCCACAATGATTGCGACGTTTCTCGAGTGTGCGATCGCACGGACGGTGAACATTGCGCATGATGGCGCTCAAGTCCGTACGCCACCCTAATCGATGTGGACCTGCGACGAAATACCGCAGGTACTATTTCATATCAAAACTGTGAGTGCCACCTTTTCTTTTCGCATCTCGGGATACTTGTGTCTTGGGCGGTACTTTTTTCTCCCCGTTGATGACGATGCGACATGGTCATAGTTGTGCCAACTTTCTGCTCGCCTGTCATCTACAACGAGGCCAAATCCGTGCACCACAGGGCTCTTTTCCCCCGCCGTCTTCGAACCCGGCGACGTTCAACTCTTCCCGGCCGATGCCTTTGGACAAGGTCCGTATGGACTCAGAGTCGTGATGCACGAGACGCCTCACCTCTCGTCACTTGTTGGTGTGCCCCTTGACTCAATCACGGCACTCTGACACAGGACCCGATCTCGGTCTCAGAGTCGTCGGAGAGAACTACCCCTTCTCGTCCGTCGTCCTCGTCGTCACCTTCGACAAGTACCTCTGTCTGCCGTCTCGAATCGGACAGAAAAGGAATGCTGTAGTCGCTTCGTTCATGATCATTCGCCGGCGGGGGGAGTTATACCATAGAGCTAGCCTCATTCCTGCTCCCGCTCCCCTCTCACTCTCCTAACGCGCCTTTACGATACGCTTCGAGCATCTTGTATCTACACCAGGAACCAACGACGTTGACCAACACTCGAAAGACGTCATGCTCGAGGACACGTTTCATCGCTGTGGTGGTTTACAGACGGGCACCATGTCCGGCACCAATCCTCGTGCGGATACGCTCATAGTCCGCCCAAGACCAAAACCTCATCACGCTCAAGCTCTCGACACGTTCGATCGACGTTGTATCACATTCGGCGCCTCCTCACAAACACACCCACACCCACATCTACATGCTATCGCTCCCAGGAATAACCCCCTCCCCACCCGCCAACTTCTCCTTCGCCTAACGGTTTAAAAAAATTACAGTCAGCCGATCCCTCATCGGTCCCCAGCCTGCAAAAAAATGCAGACTCACCTGCGTCAACAAATCCCCATCAATCTCTGGCAGCACCTCTCGCGTATCGCCCGCCCACGGGACAACCTCCCACCTCGTCGGCGGGTTCTCGATACAGAGACAGATATCCGCTGGGATGTGGGCACCGTGTTCAGCGTTGAAGTCTTCGCGCACCTGGCGTTCCTCTGTGCGACGATGTTGCGGCGGCGGATGATGATTAGAAAAAGGCTGACAACATCCAGAATAGACCTTGTGCGCTCACCAGAAGACATGGTATCCAATTGGGCCATCATACCTCCGACAATTTTCTCCGCAGCCTCTCGGTATCGTCGTCGCCTCCCAATCTCGAGGAGGAGTTTATTAAACGACGATTGGTACTGGACGAATCTGTGGTGCAGGTCCTCCACGACCAACAATCGTTGCTGGAGGCCTTCCAAGAGATCCTCGCAGTCGGCCTGTCCAATAGCACAGGAAGCGAATTGAATCGTGAATCGAAAGGTGGCACATGGTTAACCCCCCAAAGAGGAAAACATACCTCGACGTCCTGTTGCTTCTGGAGCATGTCGGACATGATATCTCCGAGTTCGTCTAGATCGTCTAAGGCACTACGGCTCGCATCTAGTTGTGCTTGTGCAGCAGTTTTCGCAAGCACCAATTTCTCGCTACATTTTAGTGGATGAGTGAAACGTCTACCAGCAGCTGATAACCCGCTCACTGAGCTTCTTGAATGGAATGAACGTCCTCCTCGAGCTCAGTCATGATTGCAGGGAGCTCGTCCGTGTCCCGATGCATCGCTACAAAATTGGTATTGATATGACCTCGAACGATACACGGATTTGTTGAACACCTACCTTGCATTTCATCTTCTGAATGGGATATCCCAGCCTCGCTGTCGTGAAGTGCATTCGCCATTTGGTCGTAATGTGATGCCAAACTCTCCAGATGCCTCGCCATTCCTGTCGTCGTTTTCTCCTGAGAAACCAGCAAAGACTCGATCAGAGGTGGTCCGTCCGAGAGATGTAAAGAGTCGCGTATAGAAGAAACTGTGGTCGAGAGCGTTTCTGGGTAGTCGTACGTCGTCGACATGATATCCTGTATGCCCACATATCAACATTCCTACCCAACACCGCGCGACACACGTGCGATCCGAGGAAAAGGAAAGAAGACGAGAGACAAAACACGCACGTCGAGCCTCGTTCGATCGCTCTCCATTGCATCCAACACCTGCTCAATCGCACTTTCGTCCACAAAGTCCCGCAACGTCTTCCACGTCGACCGATCGACGTGCTTCGTCGCGAGCTTCTTCTCAAAGATGTTCTCCCGGACGGTCGCGGAAGGGCTCTGGGTAGGGTCGATGACATCATTCACCTTGTCGAGCGAATGTTGGCTCCCGAACAGAGACGAGTCGGTCGAGGTTTGGTGAAACCCCGGAGGTACGAGTTGTGCGGTGAGGGATTCGAGGATGGTATCGAGGGCGGAGGTACGCTCCAAACGGACGGCGTCCCATTCCTGTCGTATGTCGATAAGCGCAACAGGCGAGGTGAGGCAGCGTCGAGGTGGTGGGTGTGGGACGAAAACGTACGCGGATCTGCTTGTCGAGTTGCGCACGTTTGTGCTCGATGCTCTTTGCCACGCTCGCAGCCAGCTACGTGAGAGCACGAAAACAGCGTGAGATGGTCAATAGAGGAACACATTTAAAGCGATAAGGCGCACCTTGAGCTGTTCGATGACCGCCTCGCTGATCCACTTTACCTTGGCGTCGAGGGCGAGCACGTCGACGGCACATTGCGCGGACGCGTTTGTGAGGGCATTGGCGGTGGAGCAGAGCTGTTCCCCATGTTGGAGGGCCTTCTTGGACTGAAGTACAAGCGAGACTAGATGGGGCTGGTCCGCACGAGCTGTAGATGGCGGAGACGCCATTAGTTAGTATTCACTTGCTGTTGGTAACTGGTTTAACAGGCAGTTTCACGGGCTAGGTATCACGTGGCTGTGCTCGGAAGCATTGCTGACAGGATACTCCAAGTTAATGCAACTTCGCTCGTTCACGAACCACGACTGCACAAAGTTACCTGCAATAAAGTTACACGATGCCCTATTACAACCATGAATCACAGTCCTCTTAAAGGTCGAGTTTCTTGACAATATTCTTTGCCTGGACACACCCACCGACCCCCACATTAATTTTCCCGTCCAACGAGCAAATCCACACCGACATACTTGATAGCTAGTCAACTTCAGCGTGTGGTCATTCTTGATACGATACCTAAGATCCTGCAAACAAACACGCAACCATCAGACAACGTCGACGCTCAACCTGATGAATCACGTACTGCGCCAGACCCTCGCACCTCAACTATTTCACCAACGCTATGCGAGACGTTGTCCTGCGCGCCGCCGACAGGTCTATACTCGACCTTGTCTCCTATCTGCGCTCCAGAGGTCAGCGCACGGTCTGCGAATACCTCGTGGTGCACATTGCCTGGTACTGTGCTTCGGTTGTCGCAGCCTGTTGGGATTGTCAGCTACGAGACCGTCAAAAACACTTGACCGACGAGTCACCATAGATGACGATTTCTATTCAACGTTGTGCAAGGAAAATAAAAAGTGTAGAAAGACACTGCATAACTACGCTGGCTGGTTTATATGCCATTCAATCACCTCTGTAAATTCGATGACGTCGTCGCTCCAAGTGATCATTACATAAGCAGCAACACGTGACTTAGACCCGTGAGAAACGCCCACCTGGCTCATTGCTAAATTGCGACTCAGAGCGAGCGCCAAAAAAACATTCGAGAAAGGCAAGTCCTTGAACGTCGACGATGGCGGAGTCGAGCGCTCTCCAATCCACCGACGAGCACCAGCTCCTCCAGGTGTGTTCGAAAGTGAACTCTTTATTACCCAACTATTCTGACATCGACGACAGGCGGCGCTCGAGAACCCATTTGAGCCCACAGAGGTCCCATTGAGCCCCGGAGCCTCAACCGCGTCTTTGTCCCCTTCACCAACTCCATCCGCCCTCGCCAATCCCCCTGAACCCACATCCTCAGAGGCCCCTCCCACCGAAGACTACGCCTGGCAAACCACCTACTCTGCCCAAGTCTCAGAATGGCGCGCCCAATCCGCTTCCGCACGCATCAATGCCGAACTCGCCCGCGCCAGGTGGGAAGCCCTTCGCGCCCGTGAAAAAGCGGAACGTCAAGCCCTCGGTCAATCACCTGAATCGTGGGAGGGCCTCGGTGACCATATCACCGCCTCTACTGCCGCTGCCAGTGAAGTCGTCTCCAACTCCCTCTCTGCGTCGGTTACCTCATTTAGTTCACTCGAACACGTCGAGTCGCGCGGGAAAACAGAGGAGAATGCGCATGGCGCGGTACAGCATGGCAAAGCAGATAATGGCTCGCCCTCTCAGCGATGGGAACACCTCTCGTCCTCACCATCATCTTCGTACCCTTCCATGTCCTTCCCCGAAGCCTCCGTACCCCAATCACCCTCTCACCAACCTGCCTTTCTCGCGTCAACTTCCACACCTGGCCCAGCCCAGACTCATCCACATCCCAAAACAGTTCAAAACCCGACATATGTTCCTCCATCCACCCTTCCCTCCATCATAGACAACAGAATCGCACCACGGACACGACTATCACTCGTATTATCCTCGCTTGCTATTAACTTGTTACTTCCGTTCATTAACGGTGTCATGCTTGGTTTCGGAGAGATCTTTGCAAAAGATGTCGTGGTTGGATGGTTTGGTTGGAAAACACGGCGTGGGAGTACGGCCGCCGGTCTTGGGCTTCGGCGGTGAAGAGGTTTCTTACAAACACGCCAGTCGTGTCTTGTGCAACTCTCACTCTCACTGTGGGATGATATAGATCATAGCATGCTGGCCTATGTCCATAGATCAATTGTTAACACCACTCCCTACTTAACTAACCCCCAAGTCACTCAACACGGCTTCTGCTGTTCTACATCATAGGAACATTCACCCCCCCCAAAAAACCCACTCACCTTCTGCCAAAATGGCAACGAACATTGTCCCTCTACAGGCCTGTTTTCCTCCGTCGACACGAAAAGACAATGACATCCAACACAAAGGAAAACGTACCTGTTCCATGTAACGGCCTATCCCGGTCTTTGTGACCCCTGGTAACCGCCAAAGGTCTGGACTGCCTCTTTCGCCATTTCAAGTGCACACTTGGTTACATTGACATGCGACTTCAACAGAGCAATTGGCTACATGCCATGACTCACCCACGTCCCCTTCAGTACAACTCAATCGAGAAGCTAGATCAGCAATATTTGCCGTCACGGAAGTAATCGAATTCCTCGGAACCGCGCCGTTCATGAGCGTGAGGCCTTTTACAGTGAATGTGACCCGGGACCCATCCTCAGGGCAATGACATTATTACGTTTAACGTCTGTGTTCACGGTAAGATTAGCGACGATATGGCTACGGATACATGAACGCGGCCCATCTAATTCGCACCCACGACTTTTGGGCTCGCGCGCTCGCCGCTTTCCTCATGAGCCTAACACGTCTGAGGAAACCGCACTCAAATATACAACGCAATACGAAAGCGTTACCAATGCCTCTGCTTTAAGCACATCGTCCACGAACTTGCGTATCGCTAGTGGGAGCCTCCGATGACTCTACACATTCTGCAAAACACGCACACATCACTTCAAATAAGCTCGTCAATACCGCGCATACCACGCACCTCCTTGTAATAAGGACTGTGGAATTCGGCACTCAACCAGGTCGGTTCAGCGTACGGAACTCGACTCAGCTGCCCGATCTCTCCAGACGTCAGCACGCTCTTCTCCCCTTGGATCGTACAGGTGTGGAACCTTCCATATACGGGTCGTTTGAGCACATCGTGACGGTGGAGACAGTAAAAGATCTCGGTCGCGTCTTGGCCATATATACGGACGAAAATCAATGAATGACGCCATGCAGATACGGGGTGCGCAAAGGTCCTTGAACCGCGATGTATCATAGACATTGTTTTCGATGGATCCAGTATGGACCAAGTAAACATTCGAATCCGTCTCAGGCTTTGCAATTTTTCCTGTTCTCGGTTGCCAGTCAGATGCACGACTCACCGGATTGTCTGGCGCGTTGTGCTACGTGTCCCGACCCATCACTGGCAGCAAGCAAGCAGGGACGTTTCGTGTGAGTCGACCCTCGCAACCATCATGCCACCAGCCGTCGTACGCACCTTGCCACTTCTCTTCGTGTAAACCCGTGTAACGACTTCGTATCGTCGTCGTCGTCGTCAAACTTACTTTATGTCAGCGAGGGACGTGAGCGGCTAAAGCAGTGGACACTCGATTGCACTAGACATGTTTTCAGTGCGATGAGCGGCTCGTTATAGGTGCTGACTCAGCGATTCTATATGGTGATTTAGCCCCTGACTACAAAACGGAAGGGACTTCGACTTTGCGAGACGATCGAACGCATAGACATCAGTAACCGAATGCTCTTTGAGTTGCATTCAGCCCGGCTTGGTGTTGCGTGTGCTTTCGCTGCAACACAAACTGAGGCAGTGATTGAATTGTATGCAGGCTCTTCGCAGTTCATTGTCTGTGATTTGCTGCGATTTCGTAGATTGAGCGGTACACAAGCTCAAAGGATGGATGGTGTTACATTGGCCAAGTCTTCGCTAAACATATGCCTCAACAGCACTCATCTATCCGTACCAGCGGCCGCAGTCCCGCGTTCCCTTCCCTTCTTCTTTCGCCCTTGCTTACTGGTATCCCCGGTCGTCCCTCTAGGCAGCGGGACATACCTCACATCCACAACTCGCATACTCTTCCACGGTCGTCCCGGATCCGGATCCTCCTTTGCATATCTGACCTCCCCCGGTGGCCCCAGCACACGTCCTTCTTCCTCCTCCTCCCTCTCCTGCCCCCGCGACGCCGGTCGAGAAAACGTCACCGTCGGCGTACTATACGACGACACCGTCACCTTTTTCGTCGACGAATTCAGCGACAGCACCGTGCGCGTGGTGGGTGGAGGCGGCGGCGTGCGCGACGTTCTCTGCAACTGCGCCTGCAACCCAGGCAACGTCGGAAACGCCCCCTCGGCTGCACGCGCCTCTTCAATCGCCTTCTGCCGCTCCGCCTCCTCCCTCGCTATCTGCTCCGTCAGCATCCCCTCCAATCTACCCACCAGCGCCTTCCTCCCTCCCTCATCCAATAGTGCCGAAGCACAGTGCGGACATGCGTAGTGCGGCGGGTTGAGCGTACATAGAATTAATCCGCACTGTCGACACATCGGGACGTAAATCGAGAGCGCATGTTTTCGAGCTGGTAGGTAGATACACGTTCGCGGGATCAGTCCAACAGGAGCATGGTGTGCGAGGTCGACGGATGGACGAACAAGGCGGAGTGACTTACCCTGGCAAAAACACCCTCCTTTGGGATCTTTTGAATAACTATTCGATTCTTGTGCACCAGCAAGCCGTGCTTCGAGTACGCGCACGGCTTTGCTCTTGGATGGATCCGGTGTGGGAGCCTTCTGAATCCCCTTGCCTTTGCCTTTGTTTTGCTGCTGCTGCTTCGGTGGAGGCGGATGTGCAGGGATACGGTCTGAGACGAGAGAACCTGAGCTCGACCAAGCAGTTCGCATCTTGGAGGATGAATCGATGAGTGGAACGCGGCGACGGCCCGTCAAATATTGCCCGTTTTCGTACTGTACCCCTATAGCAGAAATGATGGCGTGGTACGATAGCGATTTCAATCATAATGCACTTCCCGCTCCCCCAAGGTAATCACGCTAGATGTAAGCAATACAAGGTGTATAGTACGGTTCATTCTCACTTTCGATATCTCGATACTCATCATTACGACGGAGTTTGAATTACATAGAGACTAGCCCGGATCCGCTGGAAATTTTGAAGGCACTGTAGCCTAACTTTGACACATCGAGGAATGCACTGACTACATCCTCCATCCTCAGATCGGCAGCCAATGTCGAATATTCTGTTAAATTAAAAGATGCGAGCCCACCGCGATGGACGAATGCACAGGTCCGCCGGTAGAAGCATGTTCTGACTGGATGTGTATGGAATTTAGCACGCTGCACAACTCGGTTCAGTTCAGTTCTCGTAAGTGTCACTAGCGACGAGCGCCTGCCACCTTGTGTTCTGAATCTTAACTTTCAAAGCGTTCGTCTTCTCTACAATTCGCTTGGTGCGTGTGCGCTGACTGTTCATAGGAAGTTGATCGCCACGAGGCCCGTATCTGGTGACTCTGGTCCTACATTCAACAGATGAAGTTGTAGTAATGATGAAACCACGAAACCACATTACCCAAATTCGCTGCCTACGCGAAAGATACCATACCATTTGCGAGTCAAATGAGCCGTAAGTAAGCACTCGCGAATGGAAGAAAGTTTTGAAGCGCTCAGGGTGAAATGTACAAGGTGGATTCTCAGGGTATGACTATTTAACTGTTACAGTCCGCTTCCTGACGCAGAGTTGGCACACCATCATGCAGATTCGAACGCTACACACCTTGGAGCTCACAGCGGCAGTTGCTGGTCAAACGATTCTTCTCGCCGCTGGGTGGGGATTCCTTGGTGCAGTTTTTGCATCCAATCCTCTCACTGTGCCCGATTATCTCGCTGTCCTCATGTATTCGAGGCCGACGGAGACAACTTGGATAACCACCCTAGTGGCTACCGTATTGTCGGTAGCGACCAACATGTACGGTTGCGTTGTAGTTTTGCGGGAGTTACCCTCATGGTGACTCACGTTTTCCAGATTTCTGGCAATCGCCTTCAAGGAAGCATTGCGGCATCGTATGCACAAGTCAATCTCATTGATCCACCTCAATGGCGGGATCGCCTTGGCCAGGAGCTCATTCGTGATCAACCTTCGTCATCTGTTCCCGACATTGGTAACCTTGGTGATGTTCGGGTTGACAAGGCTGTTGGTGTCGAGGTAAAGATGTTTGGTTCCTCAGGAAACAAAATGATACTCATGATATCACGCAGCTGGACTGCACTGCTAACACCGACGGTTGTCACCTGGAACATTGATGCATCTGGGTGGGAGCTTGATCTCACCAGCAGCTCATTCGAGTCCTTGATCCAGCAGGAACTTATTCAGAGTGGTGCTGCTATAGGTGATGTCGAATCTTTGAAGTTGAGTCGGTGATCATTCACAATCCATCTAGTTCGCGGCAATTCATCCGAGATTATTGATATTGGTGGCGTGCTGAGCGGTATCGCCGCCGCGCAGTATAGTTATGGCACATCTGGGATATACGACTTCAACGGTGTCAAATATAATATATCTACAGGTATGTGTGGTTCTAGATTCTTCGAGGGTTGATATATACCATGGAATAGGTGGCGTGCTTCCCGCAGCACCATCTTATGGGGGTGCAACCAATAACGTCTCACTAAACAATACTGGTCTTGCATTTGCCGGTGGTCTGGTTCCGACGCACCTTGATGTGAGCTACCCGAATGGTCAGGTGTTACAGGGACTCGGTCAGAACTACACATTGCTGCAACAAGGTCTAACTGCAAATGTGACTTGTCAGCAGACCAACACCACGAATCTTTCCTCCCCATTCTACTCGATACCTGTTCCTCTCGCTGATGGAACTACCGATTACTGGCTGTGGGCATGGAATATCACGGGTAACTGCGGCCAAGGTGAATATGCTGTTTATCTAGCATGGATGCGAAATACGAATGACATTTTATGGAATGCAAGGTCAACCATCTCAACAGCAATATGTGACGAGATCCAATTCCTCTACTGCACCACAGGATTCGAGCGGATTTATATCCTCTCTTGTGTGCCCTTACCCTCTTCAACAGAGTGGTCCCTCCTGGCAACATTTCAGTGTGTTCTGGGTTCTGTTTTGTGCTTCTGCGATGAAATTGATGTCGTTGTTTTAGCTGTGGTTACCAATGCAAGTTGGAAATACAGTTTTCTCCCATTAACAGTTTGTGAGATAGACCCACTCGTCACGACTTCTCTCGTCACGTATTCGGGTGGTGTTATAAACACGACCGTCATCAATTCACAAGCACTCGGGAGTGCGAACACGAACCTGACAAGATTCTTGGCGGCCATCGTCGACTATCAATCACGGACTGCACAGGGTCTTACTACGAACTCTATTGGTGATGCCCTGTATTCCATTTATGTCTCTGCTTCGAGCAACAACTCGACCAATGCGGAGGACGTGACCAACCTCCTATTAACCGAATTGGTGAGTTTCCCCCGTCTTATTTGCTTGCCCAACCGAGTGAACAAGCATGGTTTCAGGAACGATACTGGCGGGGTGTCATCGAGTTCTCTGGAACGGTGGGTCTTTTTCCCATTCTATCCTACCCAAGGATCTCATCCACACCGCAGTTCCTCCGATCCGCATTTTCGGTGTACCCACGCACTATCCCGGCCGATGCAAAGATTGGTGTGAGTGGTTATGAGACGATCGAGACGATGGGATGGTACCGCCGATCGGAGACATATGGGTACACCATCATTCCCATCACGATCGTCGCGTTGATCATGTATGCCGCCGTCGGCTACACGCTGTGGCATGTGTTGATCGAGCGGGGTCATGAATCATTCACGACGTTTGACCCGTCGAACCCGTTGCATGTGATGATGGTATCTTCGACAAGGGATAGAAGCGACGACACCAAGGATAATCTGGAGGATTGTTTGGCTGGTTTCGAGCAGGGTGGAATTAGTAAGAACGAGAACTTGAGGGTACAGCTCACGAACGTCACGGATGATCGCAAGAGATTTATGGTGGTCAACAACCAGGTATGAGAGACCGTTGTCGTGATGCCAATGTATGTGATTGAGGATCCGTACAGAACGGGAACCCATGATTTTTCTTTTCTTTTCTTTTTTCACGGTACATGCATACTTGAGCAATGTCTTTGGGACTATTTCAAGGAGGGACTCGGTCTGGTTGTCGTCCCGAGACTCGGAGATACATGCATGCGACGTTACTCGCGCTTGTCTAATATCGTTTACGGTTGTGTTTGGTTGTGGACTGCATTTTCTTTCACTTGGATTGTAGACGGGATGACTTACTTGTTCGACGAGTTGGGGTGGTTGGGGGTGCCTATCCTATGCAGCGGGGATCGCATGTCTGACATTTCACTTCAGCGTCGTCCGTCGATCGTTACCTGTCCCGGGCCATTCTATAGTTTAATTACCCTGGTGTATGTGCAATGACACGGGCCACTTCTTGAAACCCGGCAACCAAAGCTTCACGCACGCAGAAGCATGTCAAGTTTTTGTTCTATCATTTAGTGGCATATACAATCAAGAACAGCATTCGAATAGCGTACGACGTTCAAACACAGCAAACGAAAAGAAAGATATATGTACCGTCAAGCGACCAATGGAAAAGAAAAAGAAAAAAAGAAAAAAAGAAAAAGCTTACAGATAAATGCCAACCGTCCCCCGACGCATTCAAGAGCCCTGGTTTCGCCTCCACGACGAAAAGCTCAGCGCGCCAATCACGCCAACGACCAACAACGCCGTCCCAGCGCCGACCAAGCTAGGTACGTACAAATACCACGCATTCTCGATATCTTCTCTCCCCTTGACCTCGTCCAAGAAGATCAGTTCCTCCTTCTTCTGTCGCCGTCTACGTCTCGTCGTCTCCTGCTCCGAATATATCGCGTCTTCACCCGAGTACATGCTCTCCGGCGCAGATGGATGAATCTCGATCGATGGCATCTCGAGCTCGTGTGTACTACCTAGCGCAGCTTGTCCGGAGCCATCGTCGGGGACGACGGGTATGTCGAGTTCAGGATGCAACGTCCTCGCACGATCAAAGTAGCGACTTGCCAACTCTCTGTCTCTCTTCCATGCCTCCGCACCGCCTTCACTGGGTTGAGGAGGAGGGGGGACACGAATAGAAGAAAGGGTCGAGTAAGAGGCAGAAAGAAGAACTGACGCGGCACCCTCGAGATGAAGGAGACCAGCTTCGAGGAAGAGCTGTGCTAGCCCTAGAGGGCCACCAATGCATTGCAAATAGTATGACATCGTGCCCCGTTGTTTTTCTTCGTTGGCATCGATCACGCTGAGCGGTATCTGGAGAGGCAAGTAATGTGTGACGAGTTTCATCGTCGCAGAAGGCAGGTGTGCTTGATGCCAAGCGCGTCTAGCCACACGAGAGATCAATGCTCTAAGCGCCCAACAGCATACACGAAGGGTCACCTACACAAAACACTCAAACGCCTCTTCTCTGTCCTTTCGGATGTCGAACAACTCGATGGCAAACAAAACGAGGCTCGTCGGATCCATGTTATACTTGCCTTCCGCATCCGTGTCCAGGGCAGCGGGTACCGGCGCACACGGAGAAAGTTCCTTTGGCACCGGCCCTACAATGAGCGACGGCCATATGATCGACTGCTCCTTTTCCAAATGCAGCGTCAACAACCTCCCCGAAGGGGACGGCAACGACTCCAACGACGAAAAAGACGACAACGCATGTGGTTGCATCGCCGGGGAGACCGCACCTGACGCGCCCGCCCCCGATCTACACTGGTACGTCGGTCCAGACCGTTCATCTCCAGACGACACCGGCGAAGCCAGTCCGGGCGACACTGTTACCACCTCCTCCGCATCCGACGTCTGTCCACTCTCCAGCGACGCCGCAAAACTGCTCGATATCTCCGGGTCCGACACAAACGCATACGACGACTGCGTCGACGTGGTGGATATCGTCGATGTCGTGCGCTCCCGCGCAGAGAGTCGCGCGTTTCGAGGCTCGAGCTGCCACGCCGAGTTGGCAACGTCCACGGTTCCGTAAAGTCGGCCCTAGATGTTCGAGAAATATCAGATCCCATGGATTTGTGGATGAAAACCACGCCTGTCGGAAATGGCACAGGTGTTGCGAGAGGGGGAGAAACGTGCGCAGAGCGCTTACCTTTACAACTGGCTGCTGTCCTCTCACTCCAGCCAGAAGATAGTCCCGTTCTATCACCACCTGTGTGTCAATGAAGCTCGAGCGTGAGGGAGAGCGTTACAACACGGGTGTCGCATACAGTGGGAACGTACCACGACGTCCTCCTTGGATGTCTCGTATGGAACGAGGAGCAACACCGTCGCCTGTAGACAATGATACACAGCAAGGATGAGCGACGGCCATGGGCTTTCCCAGAGAGCTTCACCTGGTCATGAGACTGGAATAACTGTTAGTCGGAAAGGTTACGCCACCACCTGTGGCGGTAGTGGTAGTGGAGGCGGTACCGACCTGATGCCAGGAATAGGGCTGTCTGTGTGTGTCTTGAGTCTTGTCCATCGTCTCTGTCGTTATGCGTTGCTTGGAAAGTGTGAAGAGTAATAAAAGTGGGCTGGCAGAGCAATGGCTGCGACCATCTCAATTGGTTGGGGAGCGGAGTCAGAACGCGGAGCCAAGCTTCACGTGCAGTCACACTAGAGCCCACAGCAACAAAATTTCCAGCAGTAAACAACTAGTTGAGATATCAATCATGTGCATGCCAGTTACAAACAGGTGAACAAGAAAGCAATCATAGAACGGGTGTGTCGAACAAGTAACCTGCCAACTTTCGAGAAGGAGGAATGAAAAGTTAGATCTCGCAGCGTAAATAGTAAAAGAAAAAGAAAAAGATCATGACTTCGCTACTTTCGCAGTTTCAGCAATTCTTTTCAATGTATCTCTTTCTGCTTGCATATGCCGGATAAGCAAACCATCCAATCGTTTTGAAGAATCCTGGAACGCTTCTTGCTCCTTTTGCCAACGCCGAACGTTCTCATGATCAGCCCCCGCGGTCGCAGGGCGGGGACATGGGGAGGAATCCACGATAGGAAGATGTTCCCGCGAATGTTGAGCAAGTGAAAGGTGCGTCAGGGAGTCAGGAGCCCCTTTGACACTGGAGAAGTAGGGGGTCTTTGGGGCTGTGTGTCCCACGGGCCGTCGCCGCTCCGTGGGAGTAACAGACGGATAATATGGTTCCTTGGCCCCAGGGTAGACATTTGGTGTGGAGAGGTTGCCTAACCGCATTAACTTAGGTCTATCAGGCGGAGAAGTATAAACAGCGGTGATATCCTGATCTGTTTCACTGCCGCTCTCGTCAGAGTCGTCCAAATCATCCATCACATCTGTGTGGGCCTGTATGTGATCAAAGAATTCGGTGGTAGAGGAAGGGGGCGGCGCAGAATGAAGCGCAGAGTGGAAGCTCTGCGATGAAACGTTTAGAAAGAGTGGTAGAGGTGCATGTATTGATTGTGGTAGAGTTGAATTGGATGCAAACGAGTGGACGGTACCTTGAGAGGACGACCGAGAGGGTGATATTGCAAGTATCCGGGAGGACGTGGGCTGGAAAGGAAGGTGACCTGGGCGAGGTGGTGGTGATAAGGCAATGCCTGCGACGGATGAAGACGGTCTGGGTGGAGGCGACATGGTGGATGGACGTGGGAGTTGATGAAGGACAGACGAATGAAGAGAAGAGCTTGAACTCTCCCTGGGACCTCCCGAATTGGCAGAGTAATAACCATCTGACAATCTATCACGAAATGCGGAAGCCGTAGGCGAGGGCTGCAAATATTCGGAGATAGACGGTCGGCCATCCGTACTTGGCAGGGTCATTGCAAGCGACTGCCTGCCGAGATGGTCGTCGTGCTCGCTGCTCGTGTAGCGAGATATCGAGGTGATTCTGCTCAGTCGGTTATCGAAAGATGATGGAGCCAGGGAAGGGCTCAGGGTAGGCATTGGAGGGCTTTTGCTTGGTGTGACGGTCCCGTTCGTCCTACACTCGTGCTGTTCAGACAACACAGGAGACGAAATAGACTTGCGCAACGGTTTTTTCGGCGTCTGACACGCGGAATTATCCGAAATCGGCGAAATGTCGGTCTGCGACCGAGAGAGCTTGGGGTTACAATACGGTCGACGAGGTGGTGGAGAAAGGGGTGTGTGTGGCACAGGGGTCTCCGATCTCAGTAAGGCGAGGTTGGACAACCGCCGAAGATCTGGATCCGCCACAACAGCAACCAAGGCTGATGGGTTGAACGACGAACTAGCTGTCGGGGGAGGCGGCGAAAAGTCCTCAGAGGGATCAATAATAGGATGTCTTAGAATCCTTTGGTCCAGCAACCTCTTCTGTAGTTGTGCCGCCGGATCGGGGCGAAGCGACTCCGATGATTGCGCGCTGAAGGGGGACTTTGTCGGTGTGGAGGAGCGCGAAGCAGAAGAGGTGCCTCTCGAATTATTCAGGGAATGCCCAACTGCTTCGCAAAGCAGAGCCTTTCTCCAGGCATCTTCCCGAGGATCCAGAGATGATTGGCCGGGACTATCCGGAGGCGGTAAACGTTCTGCTAAAATAGCTGCACCGACCGAATCTTCGATGCCAAGCCCGTGAAGCGCTGAAGCCTGCAGCGCCAATGGGTAATTGGCTGAAGGAGGTGGTACATCAACCGAATCAGTGGGATCGACGATGCCATCAAACGTGGCAAATTTAGCCCTCCGAGAGACGCGGCCCCGGTCCAACAGAAAGTCATGCCTCCAAAGATCCATTTCCGCCTGCCTCGCAGCAGCAGCCAAGTCCCCCATCTTCTCCCGAACCACAACTACCCTTGCTATATGCTGGCCCCCTGGCTGACGGAATGTTTGCGGCGAGGGTCTACCATTATCGCGTGCAACCTGACCAGAAGCTGTTGTGGAATCCGAGGTCACTCTGAATATCGGACTGGTACCATTCGCGACATCAGGGCTGGTAGGTTTCGACTTGGGCTTTCCAACACGAAACAAGTCCAAAAACGTCGGAGATGGTGCCTTTTTGGAGTTATTGGGTGAGGGCGGAAAATCAGCGGGAGATGGTTTGGAATGTGCGGGTGGGAGAAAGTAGTTGTTCTTGACAAGAAGCCGTAGCCGATAAGACACATCATCTGCGTCGAACCCTTGTACTTTCGGAACGTCAAACTCGAACGCGGGCACAGGAGCGCTACGGTCTGGCAGGACGGGAGATAGAGGGGACGGGGGAGACTCGGTATCCATGGAGGTGGACATGGGATACACAGAGGAAGAGGTTGAGGACTGTTGGGTCATTAAGGAGTCGCGCAAACTACTTCGAGTGCGGTCAGCGTCTGTAGGAGTAGGTTTGAACGACGACGGAGGGGAGGTGATGCGAGGCAGGTGTCTGCCTTTGGCCTTGGTCTGCACAAAACGGAATTAAAGTGGGTCACCAGTTACAGTGGCGAGGGTGGACGTACCGTGGGAGGGGAAACAACTGTCTCGGGCGGCAGCGGTAGTCCTGGTTGGATTTGCGAAGGACGGGCGTGAGCAGAGTCACCTGGCGACGCCTCATGACCGTCTTTAAGAGGGCCGAATGTCCCAAAGGTGGTGCAACTCCTATTTGCATCTGACCCACTGCGTACATCAGGGCCCGAAGCGGTGTCTGCACCGGATCGAGGATGTGTTGCTACCGTGCCAGATTGGGGGCTAGCAACCAAGCCCGAGGGTGGGTCTGTGTTGTTAGCCACGGATATGTCTAGGACCTGGTCGACGACTTCAGGGGGCTTGTCATCACGATGCGAACCTGCAGTGATCGTTCGAGTTCGTTTTCGAGTGATACGCGAGCGACGGGTGAGGCTGGCTCCGCTGCTGCTAGTAGTGCTGGCCAATGAGTTCGAGCGAGACGGACCGGGGAATGATATGGAGGAGGGATCTGGCATGGACTGAGTGCTTGTCCCTCCGACTTGTGCTGACGATTGTGCAAAGCAAAACTCACTCTTTGGACAATTCCTACTTTAGGGAATGTTATGTAATCAAATATGGACCCGAATGGGGTTCTCCGATCGGCGTTCAACTCTTCGTCTTGACCGTAACTCTGATGGCTTCTTACCAGCCCTTCCTCGAAGGTAACTCCCCCACGATTTGTGTTGTGTCCTTTCTGACTTCAATTGACCAGCTCTGCCCAAAACCGAAGGGTTCTTACCAACATGGCAACTCATTGTTGCTTCCATGGCCATTTTCAACACGGTCCAAAACTTCGCAACACTCAAGCTCACGCGTAGGCTCTATGCTGGTGTAGCACCCACCTCCAGTAAGCCTCTCTTGCCTGCGCCTTCTATTCGCGATAACGCTCCCACAGTCACTGGACTGCAGGCACGCACGTTCGCCGCATGGACGTTGACCGCTGCCGTTGTGCGGGGATATGCCGCCTATAACATCCATAGCAAAGTGTAAGTGTCTCTTTCCATCCGGCTGCACCTAGCTAAATCACGGTAGTATATATGACATGGCCTTGTTCACATACCTCATTGCCTTTGGGCACTTTACCTCTGAGCTGTTCATCTTCCGTACCGCCAAATTCAACGTGCCAGTGCTCAGTCCCGTGATAGTATCAAGTTGAGTTGTGCATACAAACTAGTTTCACAGACTCGCTGACATGGTGTTGACAGCTGTTTCGCTCGTTTGGATGTTGCAACAGTACGACTTTTATGTTAAGGCATGACCGAAAATTGTTTCAAACAGGGAATACTAATACACATGTGATACTTCCGCATGACTTCTGGGTATCATTCGGGTCAAGGCGGGCAATATGTATCATATATGATTGTTGACATGGCTGCAAAAATGTTGGTGAGAATGTGAAAAACAGTCTGACAGCGGACCGTATTTGCTGAAACACGCAGAATTCATATTCGCGTGGATGATCGTTCAAGCTCTCACAAAGCACATTGGTACAGCACTCCCAGTGTAAGCAGCAAGTGGTCAGTATTCAGTGACGAGTTGTGAGACAGAGAACTCAAGAACTTGTTCATTACCGCTCACTTCTGGATCCGTAGTCAATTGACTCAGACCGCAACCATCAAAGCAGTGTCAACAAAGACGATGGAGATTCTTGGTAGTTGCCTGATATGCCCTGTTGACGCTGAAACTTGAGTGTTGCCATTACGATAATCGCACGCGTTTGCATCCGTGCGGAGAACAACCATAACAGTCCACCCTGCCCTGTGTATCAATTGAGAATTCGGAACTCGAGTATCTCTACATGAGCATTGCCTCAAGGAAATGTGTGGTAGGTCACCTTGGTGGCATCTGCCACTCGGTTTTAGCGTAGGAGCGACGCCTAATTTTCCTTTTTTGCTCTCAATCGGCCGAGTGGTGGGTGGGCCACGGGATAACGTCACATGTGAAGGTCAATTTTGTGTGGCAGGGTTAGGCACGGGCCCTATTAGAATCCAATAATTGAACCTCAGCCTAAGGACGTAAGGCAGCAGCCACTGACTTTGAGTTGCGTGTTATTGCCGCAGAATTGAGAAAAATAAAAGGTGCGAATGTGTCAGGTTGAAGGATGATTCGTGTATTCTCGGGATTGGACTGTTAAAGAGTGACACCGGAAGCTTCAGCGAGAAGACGATCTGGTTGGAACATGCACGCACAGTCCTATGTTTAACTCTCGCTGAGAGAAAGGGCTCCGTTCTGAAACGTTCGGATCAGTCTAATAGATCTATCGACGCCAGATATAACGAGGACGATGCAAGAAATTTCCATACCTAGGAACGCGTCGAATTTCTTCAAGTCAGATCGCTCGTTGCTACCCGAGTCCCGCTCTACCACCGAGGGGGCCGTTTTGACCCTTTTGAAAATCAATATTTGTACCCCATAATAATAACCTTCCGCGGCTCTGCTGTCCCCGGATTATGTAATACGGCTAGTATTCATTCCAAGTGCCGAACCGTAAGGCTATATAAGACTCATTCCCCTACCTGCCAGATCCGACATATTGCTTCAACATGTCTGCTGTCTTGCAATACCCTACCGAACTCCTCTTCACCATCTGCGCACATGTCTATGCCGCAGGTTTGCCAATCTCTTCGAGCTCCCTAGACCCCATCATGCTCGGTGATTATGGCGCTCCGACAGCCTTGCCGTCATCCATGCCGCCGAGCAACTGTTCGGAGTCAGTCGTGCGTAGGACTTTGGCCAATCTCTGCCTCGTCAATCACGCGTGGTACGATGCTGCCAAACCGTGGTTGTGGCAGAGAATCGAGGTTCGCCTTCCACGAAGCTGGCTTGGGCTCGTGGAGGAGATCGCTGGCGGCGAGGACCAAAGCATAGAGGACAATACCGCGCTAGCCGTCGAACAGTCAATCCATGCTGCCACCAAAGCTGCTCTTGCGAGCACTACCATTCCCGGGGCTTCCACTGATGAGGATGCCCTCAAAAAATGGAAGGAGTCCATTCTTGAGACCCTCAGCGGTCCAGATGGATCTATCCCTCCCGAATTGCTCTCTCCACCCGCGTCTCGTGATCCCAGTCCGCGACGTCTGAGGGGTAAAAGCCAAAGTCCTGCACGATGGAAGATCATACGCTCCATTAGCGATGCAATCCAAAACGCTGTAGAGAGGAACGAGCCTGGTGTTTATGGTAAAGTCACGTTCCATTCTTTGTTCTCGGAACAATTGCATACTCACTGACTCCATGCTTATACTTAGTTCCGACACTGCATGACCCACGTCCCGGAAGGTTTGTACAGCATATAGATTTCAACCATTTCCGGACCATTGGCATGCGCCGTTCTGTAGAGGAAGGCGTGACCAGGCGTTTTGTTACCGGCGAACGTGTCGAGGCACTGCTCAAGGTTTGTCTACTTGACTTGCTTGCTCTCCGGCCTGTGGGGACTGATATACCATCGTAGGAAATGCCGAATCTGATGGCATTCGGCGCTACCGAATATATGGATGGGGCGCTCACATTGCCTGTTTTGAATGAGCTATTTCTCCGAGGTTCTCCCTCGTGTGGTCGCCGGCGCCAGTCACGTGGACGTGGCTTCAACGACAGTGATCCTGAGGGAGATGAGCGCGAGAGGAGACGCGACTGCAAAGATCTCGAAGCTGTTGACTTGACAGGTTGCGTCAGTGCAGTTTTCGTCGGCGCACTCACCGAATTTGTCAATACTCACTTGCTCCTCCCCGATGCTGACTCAAGTGGGAGCGAAGACGAAGAGCGAGTGGACGCGGGTCGCGCTCGTCTATCATTGGCTGTCCGCTTTGCCAGAGAAGAGTCATTGACCTTCCCTGGTCTTCGGCGTCTCTGTCTACGGGGTGTAAAATCTATTCAGCCACACATCCTTACTCCCTTTGTTCTCGCCTTCCCCTCTCTTACCCATCTCGACCTTTCCGCGACACGTGTCACACCAGAGTTACTCGGTGCACTTGCAAACTCATCCGTTAGACTTCGTTCGCTTGCTCTGGCTCGGTGCACCCGCTTGACCGGAGACTCAATCAAGGATTTCCTCATTCGAGCACCCGCCGCTGCTCAGATACAAGAGCTAACGCTCTTTGGTGATCAGACGTACCCGTCTCCGCTATCTACCGAGGACATCGGGGAAATCTTTGCACTCGCACCATGCTTCGCTAGTGGCGAACTCACATACCTCGACCTATCCAGCCTCCCAATCACCAAAGAACAGCTTCGGGATGCGTGCGGGCCACAACCAAAGCTACGCTCGCTGGGTCTTTCTTATATTCCAGAGCTTGAACTGGAATCCATCGCTACGTTCATCAAGACCAAGGCTGTCAACATCGAGGTGCTGACACTCATATCCACTTCACCAGAGCTTGACTGGGGCCGAGCTGGTATGGGTGGATCGCGACGATCCGCACTCCAAGCCTCCATCGCTTTGCACACTCAAATTATCGGACCGTTGTGTACACCACCATACACGTCCATACTCAATCCCGAACCGATTGTCCCACAGGCACCCACTCGCCTTCGTGTCATCGAGTTATCTATACCAGCGCTTGTCAGTCTCGGAGTTGGTGCTGGGACATGGCGGACTATCCGGAGCAAGGGGGGTCGAGGCTGGTATGTTGACTCAGCCAGTGGCTGGGTCTGTGGAGAACTGCGGAGGCAACTACCCGCTAATCACCCTCTACGGGTCGAAACGGAGCGGCTAGCGAAGGCAAACGGAAATATCAACAGTGGAGTAGGATGGCACGCTAGGAAGATGGAGGTATGTAACGTATCATTTCCCACTCGCTCCGCTAACGTCTTGTTCGCCGTTTAGGTCCTGCATGGATATGGCATGTTGGGCCGCGAGGACGGTTTATACGGCGCTGTTTCATTTGCGTACCAAGGGTGAATGGACCAAAACACCGATTTAGTGACCCGGTGATATAGAAGAGGAAAACGCCCGTAAATGTATTGGAATTTTCACGACTGATTTGTTTACCGCGGCCGATACCATAATGATATCGATATCTAACGAGCTGTGGTCTTTGACTTATGTTTTCCTTTAACTTACTACATTCTGCTTACTTAAAAGTCTACTGATATTGACGGTATATATACCTCCTGGTGGGAACAAGTGCTAGACTAATGTGAGCAAAAGCTGCACGCAGTAGGTCCAGTCGAGGCCCGGGATAGCACTCCAAAGAGTCCAAGGACTTGCTACGCCAACGTAGCAAATCACACTGAAGTACCACGCAAAAAGCACCGGCTCCCAGGATCTGCAGGAATCTTCGCATACGTTGGAATCACACAAGTTGACAACGGTCTATCATATTTAGTCACTGGTCACCATGAATCTCTTGCGATCATCCGTGACGTTCGTGAGCTTCACCCTCAAGTTCGCGTTCCTACCAATTCCACCCCGCTGCCACACAGCGTGTAACCGACGGCGGCATACATGATCAACGCGACGATAGTGATGGGGAATGATGGTGTACACGTATGTCGCCGATTGGCGGTACCATCCCACGGACTCGATCGTCTCGTACCCACTCACACCAATCTATGCGTCGACCGGAATCACGTATGGGTAGACCGAAAATGCGGATCGGAGCAACTGCGGTGTGAATGAGATCCATTCGGCTTGGAATGGGAAAAAAGATTCACAGTTCCAGAGAACTCGATGACACCCCGCTAGTATCGTTCCTGAAACCATGCTTGTTCGCTCGCTCGGGTAAGTAAATAAAACGGGGGGGGAAGCTGACCATTTCGGTTAATAGGAGGTTTATCACGTCCTCGGGGTTGGTCGAGTTGTTGCTCGAAGCAGAGACATAGATGGAATACAGGGCATCATCAATAGAGTTTGTGATCAGACCCTGTGCGGTTCGTGATTGATAGTCGACGATGGTCGCCAAGAATCGCGTCAGGTTCGAGTTGGGACTCCCGAGTGCCTGCGAACTGATGACGGTCGTGTTTATATCACCACCCAAGTGCGTGACGAGAGAAGTCGTGACAAGTGGGTCTATCTCACAACCTGTTAATGGAAGAAATTTGTATTTCCAACTTGCATTGGTAACCACAGCTAAAACAATAACATCAATTTTGTCACAGACAAGGCACAAAACATAACCCAGAGCTCACTGAAATGTTTCCAGGAGGGACCACTCTGCTGAACAGGATGGGGGCACACAAGAGACGACATGAATCCGCTCAAAGAATCCTGTGGTGCGGTAGAGGAATTTGATTTCGTCACATATGCCAGTGCATTTCCTAAAATGTTATCTGTATGTCACAATTATGCTTGATGAACAACATATTCATCATAGCGGCGCACACATGCCGGATCCCCAACTCCAGGGAAGATATACTGTTGGCCCATTTTGCCCCAAACACGGTCTAAGATTACCAATGTCGGGAACAGATGACAAAAGTTGATCAAGAATGAGCTCCTGGTCAAGGCGATCCTGCTACTGAGGTGGACCAATGGGA
This sequence comes from Boletus eberwhitei, assembly GCA_038090915.1. Taxonomy (NCBI): domain Eukaryota; kingdom Fungi; phylum Basidiomycota; class Agaricomycetes; order Boletales; family Boletaceae; genus Boletus; species Boletus eberwhitei. The sequence continues at coordinate 28,730 of JBBPNO010000183.1, forward strand.
TCGACGTGTGCATATGATGCCGCAATGCTTCCTTGAAGGCGATTGCCAGAAATCTGGATAAAGTAAACCACCGTGAGGGGTACTCCCACGAAACTATGATCCAGCCGTACGTGTTGGCCACTACGGACAATATAGTAGCCACTATGGTAATTATCCAAGTTGTCTCGTTCGGCTTCAAGTACATTAGGACAGCGAGATACTTGGGAACAGTGGAAGGGTAGCATTGCAAGAGCTGCACCAAGGAATTCCCACCCAGCAGCGAGAAGAAGGGTTGGACCAACGACTGCCGCGGTGAGCTTCAAGGCATGCAACACTCGAATCTGTATAATGGGGATGCAGGATCGTTAGGAAGCGAACTATAGGAAATTTATATTCGTGAAACTTATGATATTGAAAGTCCGGGTGTTTGAGAAATTTGTACATTCGACCCTGGCCATCCATGACGGGAGGCCGAGGGCGGTGAGGTTACATGTGGAGACCAATACACCGAAGCAATGGTATTGCGCAGCATTTGTCTGAAGGGTTCAAATGTCTTCATTAGTTTATCCATATGCCGAGGAGATGAAAGGCTGCTCTTGCGAGCACCACCATCCCCGGGGCTTCCACTGAGGATGCCCTCAAAAAATGGAAGGAGTCCATTCTTGAGACACTCAGTGGTCCAGATGGATCTATTCCTCCCGAATTGCTCTCTCCACCCGTGTCTCATGATCCCAGTCCGCGACGTCTGAGGGGGGAAAGTCTGCGCGATGGAAGATCATACGCTCCATCAACGATGCAATCCAAAATGCTGTAGAGAGGAACGAGCCTGGTATTTATGGTAAAAGTCACGTTCCATTATTTGTTCTCAGAACAATTGCATACTCACTGACTCCCATACTTCTACTTAGTTCCGCCGATATTGTGACCCAAGTTTCAGAAGTTTGTACAGCATGTAGATGTCAACCATTTCCGGACCATCGGCACGTGCCGTTCTGTAGAGGAAGGCGTGACCAGGCGTTTTGTTACTGGCGAACGTGTCGAGGCACTGCTCAAGGTTTGTCTACTTGATGTACTTGTTCTCCCGCCCAATGTGGGCAGTGGGCACTGACTCGGAAGCAGTACTGAAGTTTGGAGCTTGAAGTACCGATATGCGTTACTTTTCGTCATGTCTCGGGCACGTGACGTTCGTCGGTTGCGCATCTATTGTAAATGCCGAATCTGATGCGGCATTCGAATTCGGCCGAATAGGCGCTCACAATGAGTCATCCGTACATTGCCCGTTTTGAATGGTCCGAAGTTCTCCTCCGTGTGGCCAGCGGCGCCTGTCACGTGGACATGGCCTACATCGCCAATGACAGTGATCCTGAGAGAGATGAGCGCGAGAGGAGGTGCAAAGATCTCGAAGCTGTTAACTTGACAGGTTGCGTCAATGAATTTTTCGTAGAGGAGTCAATTGACCTTCCCTGGTAGTGGCGAACTCGCATCCCTCGACATATCCAACCTCCCAATTACCAAAGAACAGCTTTGGGATGCGCGCGGGCCACAACCAAAGCTACGCTCGCTGGGTCTTTCCTATATTCCAGAGCTTGAACTGGAAATCGCCATGTTCATCAAGACCGAGGCTGTCAACGTCGACCAGAGCTTGACTGGGGCCACTGGGGCCGAGCTGGTGGGTCGCGACGGTCCGCACTCCAAGCCTCCATCGCTTTGCACACCCAAATTACCGGGTCGTTGTGTACACCACCATATACACCCATAGTCAGTCCTGAGCCTAATGTCCCACAAGTACCCAGCGCTTGGAGTCGGTGCTGGGATGTGGCGGACTATCCGGAGTAATGGGTGGAGGCTGGTATGTTGACGCGGCGAGTGGCTGGGTCTGTGGAGAATTGCGGAGGCAGCTACCCGCTAATCGTCCTCTGTGGGTTGTAATAGAGCGGCTAGCGAAGGCAAACGGAAATATCAACAGTGGGGTAGGGTCACGCTAGGAAGATGCGAGGTATGTGACGTATCATTTCTCAGTTGCCCCGCTGACATCTTGTTCGCCGTTTAGGTTCTGCATGGTTATGGCATGTTGGGCCGCGAGGACGGTTTATACGGCGCTGTTTCATTTGCGTACCAAGGGTGAATGGACCAAAACACCGATTTAGTGATCCGATGATATAGGAAAGGAAAATGACCGTGAATGTATTGGAATTTTCACGGCTGATTTGTTCACCGCAGCGGATACTATAATGATATCTGCCGGACAGCTGTGGCCATTGATTTATGTTTTCCTTTAACTTATATTGACGTGTATACCTGGTGTGAAAGCAAATGTTTATTCATTAGTTGATCCGTATGCCAAGGCGATGATCACCCCGTTTGAGAATGAACAAGAAAAGTTGATGGGAACAGGTGTCCTTTGATTGCGTGTCGTAGTGGATGATGTCGGCCGGAAATCTGAATGGCTAGCTACTATGTGTTATCCATGGATTGGAATCCAAAGTGGGCGTACAGACAACAGAGTGCTGCGCATGTCCCGCTTCGCTTACCGGTCAAGCGTGCACAGCCCGACTGCCATACGGATATCGGTGTGGCACATTGCACCGACGGGCAGACAGCACAGACATCCAGTGAGTCCGATGACTGTTTGGAATAGTAATTGCGATGTAATGCGTTTGGACGGTGACTGGGTCATTGTAAAGCCTAGCGAGGGGAAAGAGGGGAGTTATGATCAAGTCTAGCCCGTTTCGCTGTGGAAAACGTTGCAGCTTTAAGCTTGGCAGAGCGTGGCCACGCCAGTGAGGCAGTACCAAGAGGGGCGCGGTGCATGCGTGGATATGGAACATTCGAATGGAACAACTCCGTCATTCGGATATCTCCGGACCTTGCTGGCAGTTGAGCTCTGGCGCTGTGGTGGGTACGACTGCGATTACGACTCTGAAACACCACAGCAGAGTCCACCTAGAAGAAAAAGACAGACTAGAAGAAAGACAGGTCAAAAGACACTAATTCTTCGGCTCTGATCGAACGACAGCGGTTGCCTTTTCCGGCCTCCGTGTTACGTGACCTGGCAATTTAAAACAATCGCGAACTGCGGCGTCGCCTTCAAATAGGATCTTCTACTTGGAATTTCGTTTGTCTTTCCTTCTCCCATCTTCTCCACTCTATATTCACAAACCGACTCACCCAAGGTACTTGACTCCTGGTGTTCTAGCTCAACGTTGACACCTATTCTCCGCATAGTAGTGGGTTACTTATTCCTAAGGTTAACTAACTTCTGCGAAGCTCATGGACACCACACGATCGTCGACACCAGTTGCAGAGACAGCCGCCTCAATGTCAGAGTCGCTTTTTGCCTCTACGCAACTGATGCTCCCGCAAGAGCCGTCGGGTTCATCATCCGCACTGAGGAGACCGGCGACAGAGGGAGGAATTCAACAAAAGAAACCCTCTCTCCGGATGCAAGCCGTCACCCTCATGCAGCCTGCAAAGAAGATTGGGCCAGCCCCAACAGTTTGGCAGAGTATACGAGCCATTGCATTGGCGTCTTGTAAGTCATCCACCGACGTTACGAAGCCTTCATCTCATGCGGTTCCATATCAGATTTAAATATTCTTCTCATTTGTATTCCAATATCCGTATGCCTTGTGATTTCTTTCTCTCTCTTTTTGCGCTGACGTTCGCTTGGTCAGTGGGCACTGAATTTCGCGTTGCCAAACCAGCACACCCTCATCTTTGTCTGTGCGTGGTCGTCCTCCGTTCTGCACTGGTTACTGTCAACTCACCTCAACAGTCTCCTTTCTCGCCATCGTACCTCTTGCGAAGGTGGGTCGTTGACACGGGACTCACAACATCATATTCATGAATCACCAGCTGCTTGCGTTTGCCACGGATGAATTGTCAATGCGAGTCGGGCAAACCCTAGCAGGCCTCATGAATGCCACACTCGTAAGTGTGATCGGTATCTTTTGAGCGGCCTTTTAACACCTTTCTGCGTAGGGAAACGCGTAAGTGCACCCTCGTTGCTCCTCTCGAATAGGCTTATTTCTCCGTTCATCTCTGCCGCAGCGTCGAGTTGATCGTTTCGGTATGTTGAATTCTGTCATGTGTGCTTATGTGCCGCATCCTCATTACGCGTTCTGTTAGGTCATCGCTTTGACCAAGTGTGAACTAGACATCGTGCAGTCATCCCGTCAGTAAAACGTTTCCCCGTCGGTTGCGCCTCTCTAGACTGACAGCCTCTGCTAGTTGTCGGGTCTATCCTAAGTAATTTGTGTAAGCCTTCAGCTCTACCATCACTTGTATCCCCATTCATATTTTTCTACCACACAGTGCTCGTGCTCGGCATGTGTTTCTTTGCGGGTGGTCTGAGGTTCTCGGAGCAAGGTTTCGGGATCAGTATGTGTTTCTCCATCGCACTATTGTTCGCACGGTTTGAAACCTTGGACCAAAAGTCGCGGCACAGATGAATTCAACTCTTCTGACGATCAGCGTTATCGCCGTCCTTCTCCCTGGTGCCTTCGTCATGGCTCTTGCAGGGTCCGATCCAGGCACCACTGATCAGTCGATCCTTAAAATGAGTCATGGGGTGCGTTCACCAACATCAGGAATAAATGAACATATCTGAGCTTTCCACAGGTCGCCATCATTCTATTCTTCAGTACGGACTTGCTTTCAAGTCGTGATTACATGACTAACGCAGATTTTGTGCCTTTCAGTCTATGCGTCCTACCTCTTCTTCCAGCTCTTTTCGCACAAAGGTCTATATGATGACAGTAGCGAAGAGATACTGGAATCAAAGAGATACAGTGAGAACCCATTCAAGATTAAGACATACCGTCATGGCAAGCGAGCCGCGGCGCCTCAACACACTGAAACACAACTGGTTGCATCGCCTATGTCCTCTCCTAAGTCCCAGCCCCTTTTCTCGGCGACAGGACACGGGACGGACGCTCAGCCAACCTCCGATCCAGAGTCGGGTCATGCTGTCAGACCGATGCTACTTGAGGAGGAAATCGAGGAGCCTCAAATGAGCGTTTCTATGTCTTTCATACTCTTGGTCGCCGTCACCGTGGTAAGTTTACTGGTTATATTCTCTCTTCCCAGCAAAGTTGATCGTCAATGCTCCGTGCAGGTCGTTGCTGTTACTGCAGAGTTTCTGGTAGATTCCATCAATGGGCTGACGGATGCGGGAGGTATCTCTAAGGAATTCGTCGGGGTTATTCTCCTCCCCATTGTTGGAAATGCCGCAGAGCACGTTACGGCAGTGACGGTGTCTGTCAAGGACAAGTTGACACTCAGTCTGGGTGTCGCAGTTGGTTCCAGCATCGTGAGTTCCATTACTATACTCCGTTCCCAGAACGCAATAACGTCATCCACCAGCAAATTGCGCTCTTCGTCATTCCGTACGTCGTTCTCCACACCGACGGTACCATGTGCGCTTACCCTTCTCACCAACACAGGTTTATCGTCACGTTGGGATGGATACTCGGCAAGCCGCTCACACTCTTGTTTGACCCTCTCCAGTCAATTGTCCTATTCCTTACCGGTACGTCTCGCTTTCCCGCTTTTGGCTATCCAGAGATCTGTAAACGGTGACGGTCTATGCAGTGCTCACCGTCAACTACGTCGTCCAAGACGGTAAGTCGAACTGGCTCGAAGGGATGATCCTAATGTGTACGTTTCTCGTTACCTCGACTGTCCATGTCGATGGGGCCATATTTTTGGTTACTGACCACATGTGATAACCAGGCCTCTACCTCATTCTCTGTGTCACATTTTGGTATTACCCCGGTGAGTCGCTGTTTGGTGGCTCCGGTGCACGTGGGGTTCTGACATGCGTGTACGATTCAGGTACTAGTCCCGTGTTGAGTTGTTGAAAGGACACGCCTATGCGGAGCCTCGGGCCCAAGAACCGTACCTATGCGCTATACTTAATAATCCACACGTCCTACTGACGCCCTGATTTTAAAGAACGAGATGCAGACAGACATTGTCACGATCTATGTAGATAGTTTTTCCATACAACCGTAGCTTGTTCAAGATATGTGATGCCCACACTACGGACGGAGACAGGAAAGCCCCTAAGACCCTTTAAGTTAACAACGCACCCGTGACAACAAACAACTTAAAGGATGCTTCCGGCTGCGTGGGAGGCCCAAAAGACGTACTGCGCTAGTCACTCAGCAACAGCAAAAAAAAATGCATCGCTGGATCACACGCTCGCTCACCGTTCGCGTTTTTAATACCTGCACCCTTGGGTAGCCTCGCTGACGACTGATCTGCCACCCCCAACATACCAATGACTGCATACCTACACATAGGATTACACACGTTCTTAGGTAGCTGTTTAATTACAAGGAGTCCAGCTAATCCCACGTACAATCCGAAACACAAAAAAAAAGAGGCCATGAGGTAGCTACGACGTTACGCTGTGGCACATTTCGGTCGACCGTGTGGGTTGCCTGGCAATACAATAGTTATTTCAATTTCGGTAACCATCCACAGATATCCCCAACCGTTCGATACGGTTACCAAAACGCACCAGATGAGACGCTACCATCTATGTACGGTCCTACAACTTGGCCTTGTCCCCTTCTGCCAGCGTCACAGCGGCGTTGGTCAACACGCTGCTCCCTCGTTCCTTGACCCTCGCAGCTGCAGCGATCACGAAAAAAAAATATTGAAACGAAATGAAAACATGAGCATACACGCACCCCTCCCATTCCTATCCCAGGAACAAGGGACAAAAAAGCGCGACGCACTGAATATCACCTTGTTACCTTCCTTCCACATCTCGGTGACGAGCGTCTCGCCGGGGTACACGCTACCGGCAAACCTGCGGGGTATGGGGTAATAATGAACGCGTCAGTGAACCCTGAACGCCAACGAGACGATCCCAGCATTCCCTGGAAACCAGATCCCCCGATGTTTTTTTTTATCGCGACGTACCGGACTTTAATGTCCTGATAGGGACCAAACGTCTTGAAAACATGCTTGCCCGCAATCCCCATGAAGCAAAGCCCTTTGTGTCATCACAACCCCAAAAACCATGATCCGATATCAACGTACAGCAAGTCGACCCAGCGCGAATGACGTACCATGTAATATCGGCTTGTCAAACCCGCCAATTGCGGCAAAGTCTGGCAAGATCTGGGGTTCGAATCGACCGATTCGAGACGTTCGTCGAATGGGGGTGTCAAGTGGGATTAGTTTTGTGGATGATCATGGAAAGAAAGTGTATTTTCAGACCCGCGTTCACTAAAGGGGAAAGAGAGATGACGCCTACATGTAATGGATTATAATCACCGCTCAGACTGAATCACGCAATTGAACCCCTTGGATGAGAGATGCGGCCAGGATTAGGAATCGGATGGGACCAACCGATATAGTGCAGCCTGCGTGGAAGTCGTCTTTTCTTCCATGACAGTATCCGGCGCACGTTTCGGTGGCACGTTTGCTGCGGTCGATGCACCCCTGTCTACACACACGTCCGAGTCGTGTAAGTAAGGACAGAACCTAACCGAGTTCGGCCGAAGAATGAAACATACCGGCTCCAGTACGCTTACCACCGAAACCGCCCGCGCCACGGATGATAACGGTGGCTTGGTTTTCAAAGAGGAGCTGCGCAGTGTCCTTGTCCCTGGTCTGGACGACGGTCGTGACAGAAGCTGCTTTTCCCTTGTCTAGAACTTCAAGTAGCCTGTGCTCCATATGGTCAGTTGACGCGACCCAATCGGCGTTGGGTTCGTGACACACCGGACCGTGTTCACGACCTTGGCTTCAGTAGGTATGGGAGCCTTGATGGACAAGTATTGTTCGCCATGCAAAAGCTTGGCCTACAAAAGAAGGAAATTTTGCCCATCGCCCGCCGATGGAAAGGAAAACGCCGTTTAGATCCGGGGTGGCAGAATCTAGACCCAAAGACACGTACCGGGTTGAAATTCGGGAGCCATCCAAGGGGTACACCAGAGCTGGCACCAAACTGTGGGATGACCCCAAAAGTGGGGAGAGCTCCAAATGCCTCGTGACCCTCGTACGTCCATTGGAGCTCTTGCTCGGTGGCACCGATACCGAGGTTGTAAAGGATAACGTCCCGTTCCGTATACGCGTAATCTTCGTCCTTCGGAACCTGTTTCTTCGCGTCTGCTACCAATTGTGAGTCCTCGGGGTCGACGAAGACGGCGGGTAACTTGGACATGATACTAGTCAGCGGAAGAGCGACAAGCTCGCTGTTCGAATCGGCGCGAGAGAACGTCCGGCAGCGAAATCACATGGCAACGTTACTAAACCCGTGTATCAATCTAGTAATTGTACCATGAGGTGACATGTGACATCTAGAAAGTCGCATCACGTATTTATGCAATAGTTGAATACAATGTTGGTAGAATGCGACGTGAAATCGAAAACAGGGGTCCCACTGATCTACGAGCAATTAGCGAAAACATTGGGTGAATATGCGGTCAGCGGCAAGCCAGGCACAAAGCAAACACGTTGCGGTACTAGGATAATACCAGAAATTTGAGACAGGCAATAAGATACAGACCTGGTGCCACGGACCACCTCAGCACAATCTCCTCGGGCGAGGGTGACACAACTCGCATACGGGTGCCGAGTGGCAGTAGCTTCATTGAAACCTGGAAGTCCTCGGAGAATCGTGAGGGATGCTATAGGCGACAGGACGGCGAAGACACTGAGTGTCAACCTAGTGTTAATTGAGCTGTGCGGCACCTTTCGGTTCGTCGTCAAGTACGGGAGAATTGTCATACGCCCGATAGACCGGCACTCAGTACTCATCCCAAAGCCCTGTTCTGAAAACCGCAAGCCTGTAAAGAAACACGTCACTGAGAAAATATGACATTAGTTTGAAACAGTTCACGAGAGTTGTCGACCACACTTGGAAATATTACTCAGAATGGAGCCAATCACTAGGAGCGCATCGAAGGTCAGATAGGAGCAACAGGCACATGAATACTAAATCTCACGAAACGATTGGACGATCGTGCGTTGATATTTAGTCAAAGCGATGATTTAGGGTGAAACGAAGAGCGCACACAAGCGTTCACGACAGCGAGGAGTGATCACGTCTTCGAATTTGCGCGTTTCCCTACGTCGCATGAGTGAAGAGATTGTGATATATTTGCAACGCACTGACCAGGATTGCATTGATGAAGCCAGCCAACGTTTGTCCGACGCGCAATGTCAGTTTTTCAGTGATCGGCCCTTAAACACAAAGCTGTGGGCGGTAATGTAGTTCAGTTAACCAACCTGAGCCAGTGGCATTAACATTATGAAGCAGGCTGGAGAGTGAAACTAGAAAGCAGGAAAGGAGGGGGCAGAAAAGCATACAGGCAAGTACGGCAGTATGTTGATTTGATGTGGCAAAGTCGAGTGCCCACTGCCCACTAGTAAGCAAAGATCGTCCAGTTTGCTTTACAAGTCTTGGAACCCAGAACGAAGTGACGAGTTACAGGATGCCAGTACTATCGATCGGACGTCCCCACATAGTGGGAGACGGTGTCCGACTTTTTTCTCGGGTTTCAGGGGCGAAGGCTGAATGTCTGAAAATGATAACACCTTTCTTCCGCCGCACTCGATCTCCTCACGTTCACTGAAGTAGACGACCCAGCGCGGAATACCGCCTTCATTTTCGTCTCTGCGTGGAACGACGCAGCAGATCGGTCTCGACGTGCCCGGATGACTCCACTGTATCAAGAATCACCGCGTTGGATGAAAGCGGTTCCGTCAAGTCAACCCAGTACCTATCGGGATGAGGCAAGTGACATAAGGAGCAAATCAGAGGAGCAGCGGATAGGAAAGAGGTGTCCGGGGTTCGAAACGAAACGTATCATTCGATCCCGCAGAGCAACGCGCATTGCAAAATGGAGCTTAGCCGAGGTAAGACCACCCACCCCGGGCCCATCATGCAAATAGGTGATTACACCGCGCACGTCCTCGTCGACGGCGACGAAGCAACAGAATACCACGTCGAATTCGAGACGCCGACGCGAGCGACGTGTTGGATCGCTTCCGAGGAAGGCAAGGTAAACGACGCGTTCCACGTCTCGTCTGATTCTGAACCTTCCCATTCACCCCCCCTCGCCCCACACACTCGCACCTCGCAGACGTTCAGCATCAAATGGCGCTGTCACGCTGAAACCCGCACAAGAGGGAACGGGGGATGGGTGACCGTAGATGGCATCTTCTGTGGCGGTAAATCCATGTGCCCCGGTGGCCGTGAGGATGATGAAGACACGAATGAGATGTCCTGCATCGAAAACGGTTCCAAAACGCGCGATTTCGTGTTTTCGCACATTCAGACGAGTGGTGTGTGCCTTCCCCGTCGTGCAAGTAGGCTGAGAATGGGTGCATTGAAATGTAGATGACGACCGACTGCTCGATAAAGAGGTCCCTCGAGGATTTGGGGAGATCTCTCTGGAAATCGCACATGGCAGGCTAGCCAGAGACCGCGGCCGCGTTCGCCACAAGGACATAGGCGTGCTGGATGATGATGACAAATTTCACGAGACATCGGAAAAGGCTGCTCACCATCGGATAGGGTACGTGTCGACATTCATATCATCACCTACATATAATCCAATTTTTCCTAGCTTTGGTCCAGAGAGGGCTTAAAAGAAAAAACCCTTCAAATATGTTAAACTAATTGTCAACGATTCGGAACCAGCACTGTTCTTTATTTTCAAGTACAGGCCAATCGGTAACATCGATTTCTGCTCTGTCACTACTCGATTGAGGATTTTTAACGGATATCTCAGCTCTGTTACAAGCGAACGGTCTTGTTCCAAGACCGAACGACTCTGATAGCAGCCCAAGTCCCGAACCAGACTCTAACAGATCCCAGAGCAATGACTTGCATAAAACCGAATTACGCGAGAGGATACAGAATCTAAAGGTATCAATCTCACATTTTCATCTGCATTGTATGCATTCCCACATTCGTGTGACAGAATAAACTCAAAAGACTTCAAGATCAAGAAGCCAGGTTGTCAGAAGAACCAAAGCCTAAAAGAATTAAAAGTGAAGATCCCGGACTAGGCAAAAAATCTGTGTCCGAGGTCATTGATCTCGCCAAGGACTAATTCACATTTGTTCTTGGGTGTTCTACCTGCAGCCGTTCCCGCTGATACCGTCGAATATTTCTCTTCAAACACAGTACATATTACATATGTCACCCAGACCACCGTGCCAATCGAATTTACAGCTTCGACTTGACAGGTCCCGCCGCGGTGTTGTCCAAGTTCGCCATGATCGTCGCTGAATACGTCCCCCGGCCATCATCCATATGCCTGAATCAATCAGCGACCAACCAAAAAAAAGCACGTCAGACAGGACACGCACCAAAGTTGGTAAACACACTCCAATTCGCCAGGACATTCGTTCGTCGGGAAACCGTGTTCGCCCGTCCGTTGCCACCTCGTCTCGGCTGCCCAGTCGCCCGATATCTCAAACAACGTCCCCGTTGTCTCGGTGTTGTCTTGGCTGGTAAGGTAGCCCACCATGAGCGCGATGTAATCGGGCTGGGAGACGTTGTGCAGCAACCTACTTGCACCACGAGGAAGGCACGCACCACTCGTCTAAATGCGCAAAAACGTGAAATCGCACGTTTTGGAACCGTTATCGATGCAGGACATTCTCGTTCGTATCTTCATCACCCACACGGCCACCGGGGCACATGGATTTTACCTCGAAGTCGCAGATAAGGAGAAAGCAACAATGATAAGTACTATATCCTGCTACTTGTACCACCTCTCAAACAAGCCCCCGGCGGCCCTTCATCATTGTGATACTTTCCGCAGTCCTCTCGTGAGGGCGACAACTGACGCTGGACAAACGACGAATCGGATGTTGCAGTGTCGCTGTGGGAACAACATACAAGTCCAGGCGGCGAAGTGAAAACGCGTGTCAAACATCTTACTTACAAGTCAATATTCCTCTCTGACTCGGAGGTGAAAGGGTCCAACGAAAGATGGTGCTCACCGCCAACTCACTTGCCACAGCGACCTCAGTGACATTGAACAGCGCAGCCAGGTGTAGCTGGCAAACTGTACTCTGGTACCGCCACTGACAACATTACCGCCATTGTCTTCAAGGAAACGTGTCCTTCGTTCCAATAGACAAGCTGAGAGAATAGGTGTAGTCGACATCGTTCTTCGGACTCTCCGACTGAGAGGCGAGGAGAGTGATAGATCCGGGGTGTTTGACCGCGCCTAAAAGAGTATACAGTATGTACTTTGAGAGCTCGCGATCAAGAGTGCTACTGACGTGCAGGGTGGTAGAAAATGACGAGTCGGTCGGCCGCACTCAACTTTCTTGCTGGTTATCGGCATCGTGCGAGGTGCTTGACCAGCAATCGGTTTCCGGGCTCTTAGGATGTCCGAAGGGAAAACAACTTTCAGTATACATTGACGGGTGGTTCTCGTTAGCGACAGGTTGCGTTCATCGATGCTCGTCGAGGGGCTCGAGCGCACGAGCCTGCCTCTGAAGGTCGAGGTCATGCAACTGCGATAGTTCGAGGTTCAATTGGCATTGGAATGCGAAATCGGACGATGATACGCACCTCCTTGCTGTAAGGACCGAGGTATCCGGCAACGAGTGTCATGATCTCGTAACTGAACATGGCGATCTCAATCTCGCCAAAGTGAACCCACTGGTCAACGAGAGCGGCTTCACTGGCACCCTTTCCGAGCAATCCAGACTCGGGCGCAAAGGAGGACACTGATTTTACATCGTTCGTTCGCCAAATGCCAAAGTAACGAACACCACGTGGGTAACTTGCCACAGTGTGCGATGGGAGCGCCTTCGAACAACTTGAGTGCTTTGTTGTCTTGCGAAAGCTGAGATCTTTCCCAAGTGGGTATTCAGGTGATTTGTTAGTCACGTAGGATTCTACGGGCGGGGTATCAAGCTCAAGGCCTGCTATAGCCGCGGCGGCGAGAATCACTGGAAGAGTAAGTGATTCAGCTGTCCAATATTTTCACGGAGGTGCGGGACGTACGAGCTCAGTTTGACGCTGGATTGCGATTCCCCATTAAGTGCCGATGGTTGGTGCCATGTTGTGTGCGGTACAGTTTCAGGTATGAATTCTTCTAGACCTTCTTGATTGTGTTCTGATGATAGGAATATCGCTATATCGCTGACAACTAGTAGGGTATGCTGAAGCGTAGCAGGAGAAAGTTTCTCACAGCATGGTGTCGTTGCGAGGAGGACTGCGAGGGGTATAAAACAATGCCACGAGGAAATTGGGAATAAGTAGCATTATTAAACGAACGACCGTGGTAAGCGTTGTTGTGGCAAGAATGTACACTTTATGGGTCCACGAGAATGAAGAGGTAATGAGCGAGTAAAGACGAGAAAGAGTGACCTGCGTCCACCCGATCCTGATCGTTGTCAGGTCCCTCGGCGGGCACGTCAATGCTGGATCTCAATGATCCGCTGTAGATGCGGACTCGTTGGCTGCCGTGGTAATCTGCTTGCTCGCAGATGGGGACATGGGGAGGAACCGGGAAAGAGAACGCGAACACCACACGAATAGAAAACAGTTGGTCCTTCTCAATATCCTGTTCCTTGCGTTTGGGATGAAAGTCCTTGACTGAGTTCTGATCCCGGATGATAGGCGTCAGCAGTGGTGGGCCAACAGCCAGAGAGATGCAGAAGCATGCCAGTCATCAGAACATGCGCGAGTCCAGTCGACGTGGCGTATTATTGTCAATTTCCAACCAGGGGTACGGATCCACCACCGCTATCAACATCGTCATCCTCCCCAGACTCGGGATCATGCAACAATGGAAAGAATTTGACCGAAGGCTTGGGGCAACAGCAGCAATCCTGTACGACTGTGGGTGGTCAGTTCCCGAGGCAACAGAAACGATGGATGCACGCTTCCTGCATTGCCATCTACGCAGAGGGTATCCGCAGCGGATGGGGGACGAAATGAAGGAACGACAAATTTGCGGCTGCGTGACTGTGTTTTCCTGAACGCTGTAGGAACGCGCAAGTGCATTGCTAGTGTCAACGACGCTTCGTGAGCACAACTGCTCGAGCTCCAGAGACATGTAGGAAACACGCGACT
>JBBPNO010000184.1:0-42103 GCA_038090915.1 Boletus eberwhitei
CACCCGGTGGAAGGCTCGGCGGCGACGTACTCCGCCGTGTCGCTCTTCTGGGCCACTGCCCTTCCCCTTCCTCAGCGGGGGGAGGCGAGCCCACGTGTCCGTTTGTCACTGGGCCGTGCGGTTCACTTTGCGCGGATCGTCCCACGTTGCTAGCGATGGCTTCGTATTTTGGCACGGGTTCATCGAGTCCGAGTGAAGTGGGTTCTTCGAGGGAAAATCCACGATGTGATTGGGAGAGGGCATCCGCGATGGATGCCATCAACGATTGGTCCTCCTCGGTCCGTGCCACCCCGCTGTCATACGGCACAGAGAACGAGGGCGGTGCGGGACCCGACGACGACGCCGGGGGGGGATCACGCCCCGTATTCGTAGGCAGCGACGAAAACTGGGGCGCAGTGTGCGCCAATGGCGCGTGTACCCCAAGCTCGTCGACCGAGGCACGCCTGTTCTGTAACATCATGTATACGTCAGCGTGCTTATTCCTCGACATGTGTTGCACGATGCCAGCATAGATGAATACCAGCCTCCAGGCAACAGCAAGGCGACATAGACATGAGACATACCGCAGGTGGAGGGCCCGGTGGAGGGCAGTTAATGCCCACACCCAACGTGAGTTCACTGCCCAACGAAGGAGTGGGAAGGAAGGGTGATCGGACGGGAGGGTCTTGAGAGATTGGAGGTGGAGGTTGAGAGATGGGCGCAGAAGTGGGGATGTGCCCGGAGGGGAGACTGGAAAAGGTAACCTGCGAGACCGCACGTTGTGCCTCAACAACTAGGTCGCCTACACGATCATGTGCACCATAATATCCACGTGGGAGGCCAGGTTGTGTGACGTCCTCGGGGACGGACTGTGTGGCCAGACAAAGGGAGAAGGTCAGGGACGTGTGGATGTACTATAAATTCCAACTTGCTTGTATGATCTGTCTGCCAATGTCACCTACGATCTACAGACATCACGGTTCAGAGATAGAGATAGAGAATAAGGAGAGGTGCACGCACCACGCCCTTTTCGCAGCATTCGACGAGACCACCAAACTTGAAGCCCATCCAATCCCTTGTACACTTGCGCTTGTAATCCCCTAATTCAGCCTCCTCACGGACAATCTCACCATCCATAGCCCGTATTTCATCACGCAGCTTGTTGAGGGTGTCGGTTTGTAGCCCGAGGTTCTTGTGTTCGGGACTCATCTTGTTGAGTTTCCTCTCGGCAGCCTCAGCAGATGCGCTGACACGCCGACGACGGCGACGGAGGTCGTCGAGAGCTTCTTCACGGGTCCGCACGGATTTCATGCTGTCCCGTACGGTGTGGTGGAGGGACGAATAGGTCGAGAGGGCTGTAGCAAAGAACGCTAGTATCGTCGACGACGCAGTGAGGATGTCCTGCGAAACAGACAGTTGGTCAGTCATCAGGCCGGCCACCCGTTCAATGCATCGAAAATGAGAACGTACACCAAGATCATCCCCCTCCCCTTGTCCCCAGATCCGAAGCGCATCCCCCGCTTTGGCAAGATCCACTCTGAGCTTCTGTAATCTGCATACATGAGAGGACGACGTCAACGTAGGTAGAGGTTGGAAACGAGCATACGAGTCGACGCACGACATGAGGACCGTCTTTTCAGCGGTGATGAGGTCTTGGAGCGGGCGGAGGTCGGAGTTACCTGCGAGGGCAGGTATAGTGGTGTTGTGCGCGATCTTTGTCGCGGCAGACTTGAACATGGACATGGTTATCGTTCACGAAAGACCAGGGGAACCGTTTTGGTGTGGTCGTACTGTTGGTTTGTGGTTTGGTTGTGGAGTGTGTTGGCATGTGCTGTGCCGCAGTACTGGTACAGCCGCCATCACCTCTTCTCGGAACGCACCGTTTGCTGGCACGCATACGCCCCATGACGGGTATTTGGGTTGACCAAGACTGAACCCTTCATGTCGTGTCTTGGAATGCGATTCCAAACGACGTGCGACGGTCTTCAGCAGGCCGACTCCCTCTGGCCGCCGAAAATACGTGAAACACAATCGATGGACCCTATCATCAAATTTGCAGGCATGCTCTGTCGATGAGACGCATTATGTCCGTGACCGGCACAGGTGATAATGCACCCCGGTTATATCGTCGCATTCTCGCCGCCGAGTTGTTGCACAGCCATGCTATAAAATCGCGAGCGCGAGCCGTGGTACCTGCCCCCAACGCGTTCGTGTCTGACGATCTGACCTTGTATCCGAACACATGCAAACCGCCCTTGTAGGTGAGTATGTCCAGGTTGCAAACGTCTGTAACAGACTATTCCTTTCGTCGGACCCAGTGGAGTTACATAACTATGAACGCCGCGAACTGTTCGTCAGTATATCAAGTATCCCGGCCGACAACGAACGGATTTGGAAAAGTTCGTGGGGCCTTTGGGAGCTTTGTTCCGAGTACGACCATGTCTGTGCTTGTTGGAGTGCGGTCATTGAAAAGTCCTGGTGAGTATAGAGCCTATCCTGCATTGAAGCCGTTTGAGTCTCACGTGGAAGCATTCCAGCGCTGCTGGTGCGGGTTTCCGATGACGGTATACGCGCTTAAGTGGTCATGGGCGGTCGGCGCACATTCCACCTACCGAATCAGCCGTCCCTGCAGCCAATCTATTATGGCAACCGAGAACTATGCAGTTCTCTGGGGCAAATTCAGGGGTAACGCGCGCGGGTCTATGACCACAATCGTTATCTATCGTTGCCTGATTTCAGCAGAGGAATTCAACGGAAAAGTCCGAAATACATCGTTCTTCGGGTACCTTTTATTCCTATTGAATGCCCCGTCCCAATGATAGCGGGGCTTCGTTATCCATCCTGTGGGAACTGAACGTGAACCACATATACAGACTATTTCTGCTCAGCCTGTCCAGTCGAAAGCGGTCGTGTTGTTCGCCGCGGTGCTATTTCGTTGTGATTGGACAAGGCCCTCAGCGCCACAGGTGGAATGGCGATCATATGCCATCAACACAAAAGGTACCACAAGGCACTGCCTACAGCATCATCCAAACCCACGCTGGAACGATCCACCTCCCAGTAAGTGACCCGGATTGCCGATGGAGGCTGCTCTTATTGACGGATTAGGCCTTAGGGCACAGGGATCTTTGATGCCGCTTTTCGGTGAGTACAAGATACCGTAGAACAGCATTCTGCTTCAACAGGACAAGCAGTTCAAAGGATGATCGGAGCGTATATTCCAATAAAGCATATAAACGGGATCAGATATATAAACGGACAGAGATCAACGTTCTGTTGCATTCTCAAGTATCATGTCTATGCAACACCCACACGTTGCCCTTTCCGACATCGGATACCACCTTTACACCATCTTCCTTTTCACAAAGAATGACATCCTGACCGCACTTATTCCTGTGGTACGCACGGTCCTAGCTCTATATATCGCTGCTCACTTCATAATCTATCAGACATTCTTTTCGGTGGCCTCGGCACCGTTGTGCAGCCCCACCCACATCCTGCCTACCATCTTCTGGATTTGGCTCCATATCCTGCAGTTTAACCTTGCCAACCAGACCAAGGCACCAGAGGAAGACAAGGTGAACAAACCATCACGGTCGATTCCGTCAGGGAGAATCCGTTGGCTTATGGCCCCGCTATGCCTGGCGTACTCCTCCCTGTATAGTATCCAGTTGGTGTTTGTCAGCCTCGAGATGCAGATGTTTTCATATTGGTACAACGAGATGGATGGGGACAAGAACTGGCTGTCGAAAAACGCTATTCTCGCTCTGATGTACGGTTGTGCCGAACTTGGTGGCACCCTCGTCGCGAGTACGTTCACCTTTCCGTATTCACTCTATCCGATTCGACATTCAACTTACGACTCCCCTGCGCCTCCCTCTGCGCAAAAAAAAGGTTGCGATCCCTCCAACGTGAGCGAGACTGGGAAACTCGCGGTCCAACTCACCGTTGCCATCTTCACCTCCACTGTACATTGCCAAGACTTTAAAGACGTCGAAGGTGACCGTCTCACAGGCCGCTGTACTGTCCCGATCATGTTCCCCATCACCTCCCGCCTCGTCGTCGGCCTGGGTCTCCCGATATGGTCCTTCCTCCTCTGCTGCATCTGGGACGTCGACTGGTTCTGTACCGTCGCGTTCGTCGTGTATGGATGTTTCGTCGGGGGACGGTTCCTGTGCATGCGAACGCGCGACGCTGATAAACGGTCGTGCAAATATTATAGTGTAAGTGCTCCATGGCTGCGATGACTGTCCGTCGGATATGTATGCTGATAGGGATGGACGCGTCATACAGGTTTGGTTCTCGCTCCATCACTTGTTACCCGGATACTGGAATTATTTCCATGGCAGCAACGAGATCCGTGGCGGCGAGCTGCTCCGAAAAACCTGGGAGTTGCTTTCAGGTACATCACTCCTGACGACGTTATGAAAAAAGAAAAGACAATATTGTCGTCAACTCAGTACGACAATCCGGCAATCCGAAAGAGCAGTTTTTCACGATACTCAGTTATGGTTACCGGGATATATGGCAAGTTTTGTTTGGTCTGTACAATCTTTAGTTTTTATAATTGTTATTGTATCATATTATGGGCCCCTCTTAGTGAGTAATGAAAAATAATATTCGCCCCTCATCCGAGCCCGATGAAGACTTGATGCTACCGTTGGGTATCGTTCCTCGACGAGGGCCATGACGGGGAAAAATTCGACCCACCCGCCGGGAGCAGATTCGCAATTTTGCACAGTTCATACTGACCAGAGGCGTTTGGCCCTTGAGCTTGAACTGTAGGCCCCTTAGCGCCGAGTGCCAAATGCATCGCTGACACAAATCAGAGGAAAAACATCAGAGCAGCAGATCGGATGTCCATACGTCCGACAGCAGAAGTTACTGGCACATGTTCACCCATCGCGTATTCTCCTCCGCGTTGGGACGAAATGTAGGAGCGCCAACTTCGTACCCATTCTCATGCCTGCAGCCCAATACCTATGGGCCTATCATAGGCATTGGGGGCGCCATTCGGTTTCCTCGGCGATGTATCTATATCTTCACACACCGGTAATGCGGACAGACAAGATCCCGAACCGGTGTAAGCACAATCCCGCTACCTTCGTGTACCTTATGGCTGCACGTCTGACCTGGAGTCGACTAACTCAGGGGATTGTTACGTGGTTGATACAAGGTGGCTGTAGTGTTACTACCCCGGTCCGGGTACTGTATACAGGCGGACATTGAACATCTATCTCCGACTGAAACTGGCCAATTTGGCGGGTGGTGCGGTACTCCGACTTGGTCTCGTCAAAAAAGGGGAAAGAAGTAATAGATCAACGAAAAAACGTTCAGTTTTCTATGACATTGTAAGACGACGTGCTTGAAGCTTGAGGTTTCAACAGACGACGGCACTTGTATGGCGAGACAACCGGTCCCGAGAATTACCCGGAGCCAAACTCCGAATGTCTCTGATTCTGATTCTGAAGTGGGCTGGAAGCTCAATATCAATTGCGGCACGTTCGGAAGAGGCTGACCCAGTTGAAGGGATCAAAATTTTATCTCAGCGTGCCATGGGCCTGGGCGCTGGGTACACGTTCCATACGCCAAATTCAGTCAGCCGCAACCACATCGGAGCAGGTCCTTGTACGTTCCTGCTGTGACACGGGGCGAGATGGAAGGTCGCGAACCAATCGCAGCACCAAGCATTGAGAAGCGATGCAATCATAATCATTTTGGTACGTTCCAATACAGCCTTGACTCGACACTTCGGTGATGCGGCTGTGGCGCTTCGTGGTCAGGAGTCCACCGGGTATTACGGGAGCCATATGAAAAAGTGAACGTTCTAACGCCCATGCAATCAGATTCTGTTGCAGAGTCTTTTGCAATTTTTTTTTCCATGCATGAATCTAAATGTCTGCTCTTTCGAAGAAACTGGACGAAATATGGTTTGTCATCCCCTCGACTTTTTAACCTCTTGATGCACCAGGCAGGCAGATCGACCATCATAAAACGAGGCAAATCGATGATGCATTGATGCGTTGGACATCCTGTCCTCTCCATCACCCAGCCACGTGGAGTTTAATTCAGTCTACTCGATAGGTGATCCATCTATTGCCAATACAATCGGGAAGAGTCACAGAACGTTCCGCACGTCGGCCACTCCGATGAACGCATAGAACACCGCCCAGATAAGTACGAGATGCCGTGGAGAACAGCTCTCTTCTTGAGCGCTTCCACAGGATCATCGGTTCAGAGAATAACCGGAACGTAGGTACTGTATCGATGAAATATATAAACAGGCTCAGATATCCGGGTCAGAGCGACCAGAGACTAGCATCCGATTTGTCTTGAAGTATCATGACATTGCAGCACTCATACCTTTCCGATATCGGATACCACCTATACACTATCTTTCTTTTCACCAAGAATGACATACTGACCGCCATTATTCCAGTGGTAAGCTACGGCGCTGACGTCCCTGCATCGCTGCTCACCCCGTAACCTCATACTAGACATTGTTTGCTATCGCCTCTGCACCACTATGCACTCCCATCCACATCTTGCCTACCATCTTCTGGATTTGGCTCCATATCCTACAGTTCAACCTTGCCAACCAGATCAAGGCACCAGAGGAAGACAAGGTGAACAAACCATCACGGCCGATTCCATCAGGGAGGATCACCGTACGCAACGCGACAATTCTCCGGTACCTCATTGCCCCGCTATGCCTGGTGTACTCCTCGCTGTATAGCATCCAGTTGGTATTTGCCAGCCTCGAGATGCAGTTGTTTACATTTTGGTACAACGAACTGGATGGGGACAAGAACTGGCTGTCGAAAAACGTTATTCTCGCCTTAATGTATGGCTGTGTCGAATTAGGGGGTACCCTCGTCGCGAGTACGTTTCACCATTCCCTTATTCCCCCTATCCGATTTCGACATTCAGCTTATGATTTTAAAAAAAGGCTGCGATCCTTCTAAAGTGAGCGAGACTGGGAAACTCGCCACCCAACTCACTATCACCGTTTTCACCTCCACCGTACACTGCCAAGACTTTAAAGACGTCGAAGGTGACCGTCTCACAGGCCGCTGTACTGTCCCAATCATGTTTCCCATCGCCTCCCGCCTCGTCGTCGGCCTGGGTCTCCCGATATGGTCCTTCCTCCTCTGCTGCATCTGGGACGTCGACTGGTTCTGTACCGTCGCGTTCGTCGCATATGGATGTTTCGTCGGAGGACGGTTCCTGTGCATGCGAACGCGCGACGCTGACAAGCGGTCGTGCAAATATTATAGTGTGAGTGCTCCATGGTTGCGATACGGATGTGTATACTAATGGGGATGGACGCGCCTTACAGGTCTGGTTCTCGCTCCATCACTTGTTACCCGGATACTGGAATTATTTCCATGACAGCAACGAGATCCGTGGCGGCGAGCTGCTCCAACAAACTTGGGACTTGTTTTCGGGTACATCACTTTTGAAGGCATTCTGAAAAAAGAACGGACGATGAAGCTTGCTGTCGAAAGTGGGCTTTGGAATTCCAAGGAGCGCTTCAATCTTGAAGCTTGTCATAGAAAACTTGTTTTATTCGTCCAACATGTACATCAAACACTACTACGCTACAAATCTAATATTTTCTACCAAGTTATCGTTATCTGCGAGTCAAATTACGACAAAAACCAAATTGTGCGGGGAGATTGGCAAGCGGTTGGGGACTCGGCGCTTGTCATGCAGAAACCTGCGTTTTCGCTGTGTCCGAACATATGGCCGCTGCCGCTCTCGACTGAGGCATATTCGAAGCTGGGATCAGCCAGGGTGGTAGATGGGAAATAGTGAGAAGGAATGACTGAAAAGTCGGAGCAGAGCTCCCCGTCCGCTCGGCCAAAGACTTACTAGTTCTATTACTACACTCGTTCCTTACTAATACGTCATAGAGACTGCCGCCTATCGGCTGGACATCCGAACAACTTGCGATCACACCGTTGGACTCACCAGTTTAATGTTACCATGGGCCATTCAAAGCTTTATCACAGTTGATATTCACAGGAGCCATGTGAAACGTTGGCGTTCAAACGCCGTCCATATGGCATGCAGTCAGATTCTGTTTCACAGCTTTTCGCGGGTTTTTTATGCATGTATGATCTCCACGTCTGCTCTTTGGAAGAAACTGCATAGAATATGGTCCGTCATCCCCTCGACTTTTTAACCTCTCGATTGGCAGGGAGGCAGATTGATAATCATCAAACGAGGCAAATCGATGATGATTGGTGCGTACGTATACTACATCATGTCCCCCCCATCATCCAGCCACGTACAGCTTATTTCGGTTTACTTCTTTGTAGGTGATCCATCTAGTGCATTCGGGAATAGTCAAGGAACGGTCCGCGCGTCAGCCACTCCGATGGACGCAAAATACACCGCCCCGTCCTTATCATGCATTATTCCTTGGTAAGTACAAGATGCGATAACGAACGACTCTCTTGAGTGCTTTCACAAGACAAGAATATCCGAAACGTAGGTATCGATGAAACATATAAACAAGCTCAGATATATAAACGGACAAAGATCTCAACGTTCTGTTGCATTCTGAAGTATCATGTCTATGCAACACCCACACGTTGCCCTTTCCGACATCGGATACCATCTTTACACCATCTTCCTTTTCACAGAGAATGAAATCCTGACCGCACTTATTCCTGTGGTACCCACGGTCCTAGCTCTATATATCGCTGCTCACTTCTCATAATCTATCAGACATTCTTTTCGGTGGCCTCGGCACCGTTGTGCAGCCCCACCCACATCCTGCCTACCATCTTCTGGATTTGGCTCCATATCCTGCAGTTCAACTTTGCCAACCAGATCAAGGCGCCAGAAGAAGACAAGGTGAACAAACCATCACGGCCGATTCCGTCAGGGAGGATCACTGTGCGCAACGCAACAATTCTCCGGTACCTCATTGTCCCGAACTGCCTGGCGTACTCCTCGTTATATAGCATGCAGTTGGTGTTTGCCAGCCTCGAAATGCAGTT
Organism: Boletus eberwhitei; assembly: GCA_038090915.1. NCBI lineage: Eukaryota > Fungi > Basidiomycota > Agaricomycetes > Boletales > Boletaceae > Boletus > Boletus eberwhitei. The sequence continues at coordinate 8,991 of JBBPNO010000184.1, forward strand.
CTTTATTTTTTGGTACAACGATCTGGACGGCGACAAGAACTGGGTGTCCAAAAACGTTCTTCCCGCCTTTATCTACAGCTCTGTCGAATCTGGGGGTACCCTCGTCACAAGTACGTTTCATCATTCCTTCCTATTCCCTCTTATCCGATTCGACATTCCACTGACGACTCCCCCTTTCTTCCCTCTCGGCGCAAAATAAAATAAAAGGCTGCGATCCCTCCAAAGTGAGCGAGACTGGGAAACTCGCCATCCTACTCGATATCGCGGTCTTCACCTCTACCGTGCATTGCCAAGACTTTAAAGACATCGAAGGTGACCGTCTCACAGGCCGCTGTAGCGTCCCGATCATGTTTCCCATCACCTCCCGCCTCGTCGTTGGTTTGGGTCTCCCGATATGGTCTTTCCTCCTCTGCTGCATCTGGGACGTCGACTGGTTCTGTACCGTTGCGTTCGTCGCGTATGGGTGTTTCGTCGGATGACGGTTCTTGTGCTTGCGGACGCGCGACGCTGACAAGCGGTCGTGCAAATGTTATAGTATAAGTCCTCTATGATTGCGATGGCTGTCTCGTCGGATACGTAGACTGATTATGGGTGGACGCGCTTTACAGGTTTGGTTCTCGCTCCATCACTTGTTACCCGGATACTGGAATTATTTCCATGACAGCAACGAGATCCGTGGCAGCGAGTTGTTCCAACAAACCTGGGCCTTTTTTTGGGGTACATCACTCTTGAAGGCGTTCTGAAAAGGAACGGATGAGTTTGTTGTCGAAAGTGGAATCTTGGACTTCCAAGAGTGTTTCAATCATGAAGGTTGTTAACCATAAAGATACTTATAGGGAATCTTGTTCCGTTTCGTTCGACCTGTCCATATAACACCACACTACAAATCTAACAGTTGCTGACTCGCACGAGTCAAATTACGATACAAGAACCAATCACACGAATGATGACACCCACCCCAACTTTTTTCTCCTTCATGTCACCCGGCGACCCTCCATGTCATCCACGTTACAAACCCTGCCAGGACAGCAATCCAAATACCGACACCGATCTGCACGTCCCCTGACACGCCGTTTGTAAACTTTCCCGGAATGCCGCTCTGCGTTACGGTCGGTCGCGCCGCGAGGGGTACACCCCCAACCCCGGTACTCCAGGCAGGTGGGAGCGAAGCGGGTGCCGGCTCCGCGATTACTAGCAATCCCCGGGGAAACAAGACGTGGATCAGGGGTAAGAAGTGTATAAGAAAGTAGAGACGTACTTGGATAACCTTCGTGGTCCTCTTCCGCGTGGTGTTTGTCATCACATAATTGTTTACCTGCATTGGGATCGATGGTCGAGAGTAGACCCACACGAGGTGGATTTTGAGATGGGCGCGTGAGCGAGCCGTAATGAAACGCGGCCAATACACTGAAATTGACACGGAATAGGAATCAGTAACAATGAACAAGGTAGGCATTCATTTCGGATGCCCGAAGGCTCCTTCCGGAAGACGGAATGCCCCCGCATAATAAAGGGAGAGATGCATGTAATATTGGATACCCCGCATCCCAATCAAAACAGTCATCCATGACGAGGGCATCGATCCAACCTCACAGCCGAAGCTCCAAAATGTGCAAGTGTAGACGACCAACATCCACCCGTATTATGCCCACGACAAACCACACAGTGCACCCATCCCCATACCAAACCACTCGCAGAGAAGAAACCCACCTACCCCTTTAAGAATGGATCCCCCAAGTTCCAGCTGTACAAGTATCCAGGACCACCCGAGACAGGAACATCCGTCGGCACCAAATTCGCAGAACAAAGGTCAGGGTTCCCTGGACGAACTTCGCTGACGAAATCACGAGGGTCGACAGGAAAAAGTTTACCGCCGATCTCAAATACCAGGCTGTGTGGTGGCGAACAGGCAAATAGTGGCCCTCCGAGGATAGCTAGGATCTGAGCAACAACATCAGGGGGACCACGAATGAGTGAGTTGCCCTGTTTATACGACAGAATTATGATTAACACGATGAAATACAAAACAGGAATGACCGACCGTATCAATCAGGGCCGAGAGAGTGATGTTCGGAGGCGACAATTTGGACCTTCGCAACTTGACACCATCGAACCAGACATCGTCCAGCGGTATTTCCCACGCTACTGGGTATACCTATTCATCGAGATACAATGAGCACCTATACGATCGCCAATCGCATTGAACGAACCTCTCCAGGAGCATCCGATGGGGGGTTCAACCCACCCTGGGACGGCGAATAACCACGTACGCTTACCCAGGTCAAGCTTTCGCTGTGTACAGATGGCGGAAGCTGACCGATGGACAGCATCCCTTCATTTCCTCCGATCTGGATCGTATCCCGCTGGAGCGTTATCGAGAACATTGGAGAGTCCAACATCCCCTGAGCCACGAGGCGTGGGATGAGCGGGCCATAGCTTACAATGGACGACTGGAGTGCAGCTGTTGTGGTCAACTGTCGCATCGAACGCACAATCGGCGTTCCTGCATCGTCACCTAGATCGCTCTTCGGGAACCAGCGCGTGACAAGATTTTGGAGGCGATCGGGAAACCGAGAATTGGCGTCAATGGCTTCTTCTGTATGCATGTCACGGTAAACTTTTGCATTCGAGCTGCCATTCTGACTCAGGGATAGATCGATCCAGACGAGACTTGGAAACCTAAATCAATACAGGGCAGGGTCATTCCGAGAATTACCCGACACACCTATTAAAAGGGAACCCCAGGCCAAAAATACCAGCTGAACCCGTCTGGACGACGGACGTGTTCGTGGAATTGATTGCGGAAAAATACTGACTCTGTAAATTCAATCCAGCCAAGGAGACAAAATCAGACCCGATAGGGCCTTGTGCGTAGGTTCCCGTGTTAGAATCCCCGTATATCAACTTCGCGTCCAGATGGGCGGGACGAAAACCTGAGAGTGGGTACAATGGGACTTTGGTAGACGAACATGTTTCCTGACACGATGTAGACAAGACCCAGAGATCGGAAGATCCCGTATCTTCCAAAGAAAGTGGGTCAGTACGCCACTCGCAATCGGAGAGGTGTGGTGATGCCTTACCCAACACGACGGGTATATGCGTCTCGCCGACTTGTATTTGGACATTATACGTTCTAACGATAGATGGAATTAGCGATAAGAAGGGAAAAGGACGCGAAATGAGTCATTACATGTCCTCAAAGTCACCGAGGCCGATGGATCCGGTACTCACAGAGCGTCGCGAGTGTTTTGACGCCGGTCTTCGGACGATGGGGACATGGATACCTCCAGAAGTACGCTTTGTCTCCGTCGCATCAGATCGACAGCTGACTATCAAGAATACAAGCACAAAGGCGTGTCCGACGCGAGAACTGCCCATTCCAGCGCAACAGACGTGTATCGTTGATACGAACCGTATTCCGCCGGGTTCCAGATGGTCACATGCAAAGGGGACGGAATAGATAAAGGAATGTGCTGTTGGTCAGTGAACTGCATTGTTTATGGCGTCCGAATGCTTAGATTTCAGGAATCATAATGGTAGGAATGGAATACTAAAAGATCCACCGCAACCACGTGACCCTTTGAACTCGACGGCTACCCTGAAACTTCCACCCATGACTTGATCATAAATATTGATATTGAAGGTAAAACACAATGATCATTCCGATACAAGAAGCCAGTACAAGAAGGTAAAGTAAATATATCCCCGCAGTTACTCGTACAGGATGAATGACCATAATCGCACCAGGCTCGCATGACAAGTTCACGGCGTCGTCACCAGATTTCCACCACCGAGGTGCCCGTACAAGGAATCACTTGACTCAGTCGAGTGTGGTCCCATATTGAAATCGGGAGTGAATATCGATGAAACGTCCACAGAGTTGTCACCGAACATGTTCAACACCTCTACCGGTGACGACATATACACGCTTGGATCCATTTCCATGGTAGTGGACGTGTCCAAGAACGAGGGCAGCGTAAGTGATGAACGCCGGTTGCTATTGAGATATTGACCAGTTGATCCGCCGGTAGCAGAAGTTGGAGAGAACGGTTGGCCTGGCTGAGGACTCGTTAGGCCGCCAGTAGGGTCAACAAAGAACTCGGACGGCGAAAATGCCTCCGGACTGCTGTGCTGGGAACCACCATCACTCCCGGTCCCTTTCACCATGTTGGGGGTCTTTTTGCGTACGGGTCTTATCCATGGTGGTCGTGTATTCGACTGTTCCTGGGAGTCAGGCCGAGACGGCTCAAGAGGTATTTGTGTGACTGAGCAAGGAGGTGAGTCTTGACAATCGCCATCAGGACTTGAAATCAACTCACGACGACAGAACTCTTCCATTAGGTCCCCTGATCTCTGACCGCATACATATCTCCCACTGAACCGTCGCAGCAAACCGACACACGATCGAAGGGCCTCGAGGGCAGGCTGAATCACGGGCTGGAGTTTCTCACTTTTGCAGTTGATTAATACGGCCAGGAGGGTACGTCCAGCTTGAGTCAACTGATGAATGACGTGGACCCCGTCTACGGAAGATGAACGGTGACCACACAGAACATCAAGCATCGAAGTCAACTTACAATAAGTCATCAGCCCTTTGGCTGCGACTTGCATGTGGGACGAGATGATCTGCAGCGCACACGCATGGGCAGCAGTCATGGCTTCTCGCTCAGTGTCGCCAGGCTCTTCCTCAGTCGAGCCGCTGTACACCCTCTCTGCCACGAAATTGGAAAATCGGTGCCTATGGATCAACATCCTGACAAACTGTTCAGCGCAGTGGAGTCGTACTGCCTGCGTGACCCTGATAACATCATCACTAGCCAGCGTTTCAGATGTGTGGGCCCAATATGGGGGTATTGACCGGTGTATCTTGTCCAGTAAACCTTCTTCTTCGCGCAGATCCTTTGGTCGCATGTGGCCTGACAGCACTCCAGCTGCATGTAACAAGAAAGGCGAAGACTCCCCGATTCGATGGCGCAGTGGCGGGATATCCACCACAGATTCCATGACAACCATGATTCGTATTGCCGCCACAAACGCGCTCATTCGACTTTCCGTGCCAGTGGGTTGCGATAACACGCCGTCACGAGTCACGAACTCGTCGTCGACAATCGCGGGCTCCCCAATATCGCAATCCCGGAGGCGAATCATTGGTGGTCTGCCAAAGTGGGCCGATAGTTGTTTGTCCCATAGGTACACGCACCAAAACGTGCGTTTTCGAACCTCCTCTTCGATGGGGTCGAAGATATCATACGTATCGGCGGAACGATGCAAACCGGCGTCTATCGACACTGTGATGGCCTCTGATAACAGAGCGGCGGCCTTGGAGAGTTTACCTAATCCCACTGCGTAGACAGCGGCGATCAAATGCGCTTGGATGGTGTAAAGTGTAGGGCGATCCGCGATCGGAAGTGTGCGGAGACGGCCGAAAAGTTCAAACCACTGCGTGCCTGCTGAAACACCTTCACTGGGATCCGACCGGACGCGGGGGTCATCGATGTGGCGTGACGCAAGACAACAAACAGCAACGATAAAGGCAGCGAAACCAGGCTCAGCCCACTTTCGAGGATTCCCGTAATCCTGACGAACACGGATGAGTCAAAGGAAGGACGAAAATGAATTCGACGAACCGCTAGAAACGTGGGAACATGCAAGAATGGGAGAATGTAGTAGGATGTACACAAATAGCACTGCACCAAACTGAAAATGAACGTGGTTAGAAGCTATCGAGATATGGGACGCGGGGCAGAGATCACCTATCCATCAGTTCTGGGACGATATATGAGGTTATAAGTCGCCAGAGCGTTTCAGGGTTGACGTCAGTTCGTCGGGGCTGCCGATTGGGAAACCATGTAGTGGTATCGGAGGAAGGAGACTGTTTACTAGCCCAACTTGTGTCTGGTGTCTTGTCCGCTTCGGACTTGACAGGTGTATGGTTCTCCACCAGGAGATCGAGGAGGGGCAGACCAGATGTCTCTCCTTGCCATCGGGTGTACCCCTCGTCATCGAAGTAGAGGTATGAGGCATGTATTCGGGAGGTCTCCTCGAGAGGCTGTTCTACTCCAGACGCGTTGAGCGGGTGAGAAGATTGTCCAAGAATGGAGCGAAATGCCGTGTTGGGGCTTTCTTGCCTTGGGGAACCCATTGGCGGCGGAGTCGTAAAATGTGTCGATGGATTTGTAAGTGGGAAAACGTGCAGAGATGGTGGAGGGACGCCCGAGGGGAAAGAATGGTTCATAGAAGCGAATGTGGTTAGGGGGCTCGTGATGTTCGGATCCGCTGTGAGATGTCGGGGAGGGCTCAAACCCCCAGCGGCAAAGACAACGGGAGGGATGGCTTGGATGAGGGTCTCGAGCTGGTGCATCCTGTCCTCGAGAGTAGCGGTGCGTCTGGGCATGGTAAGATAGGTATCGCGAAGTGTGGCACCTGTGTGTACGTACTTTGATTTGTGTGGATGTGTGCGCTTCCCCGGTTCTTCGAAAGTACAAGGTGAGTTGGCAGTCAAGCAAGCCTGACAAGGATGTCCTTCGTCACATTTGATTCTCCTTCGGCTGCGATGGCGGAGACGGTGAGGACGAGGGAGTACCTAGTGCTCGGAGATGCTCACCGACAGCGATCACACGCCCTAGAGGAGCGTCAGAGGAGCGTACAAGAAAAGGATGGTATTGACTGACCTGCTCAGCTTGAATCTGCGTTCCTTTAGAATGGAGGTCGATGGTTTTTCGTGGCCCTCTTGGGCTGGAGACATGGGCAAAATGCTGTACGAGGTCGAAAAATCAAGAGCCAACGGCTGCTGAAAAAGCAGAAATAAGTATTAGTCCAACTCGTCAGGTTAGCATCCTGCAAGCTATCGCCGGGCCGAACCGGAAATTTCCGTTTTTGGGCCATATCAGGAAATCAATTACAACCCGTGGTCCGTTGCCACTCGTTCCTGAAACAGCCGTGACTCTTGCTCATCAATTCGTCCAGCCGTTGCTCTCGAATTACAGCGAGATCGTCGCGATTGGAGCTGATAGAACACTCTTTTCACCTATACTTCGTTGTTCGCCGATCAGCAAGCCTGGCCCACTGTGCAAGACCCGGTGATCGAAACCGATTTGGGGTTACCGGACGCCACCACTATGCTAGCAGACACTGGTTCCATGCCCGGACTCTGTCTGGGGAATGAACCAGTGATGTCACAAAACTCCGCGGACATTGGGTGCGTCGACGGAAAGACGCTGTGAACTTGTCCGGCTTCTCAATCCGAATGCCCTCGCCCCTTGAGCCGAATCTTCATTACGGAGGAACGGACCCCAACCCACGACTTCGCAGCCTCGTGAACTGGTCTCGCGACCAAGAAGCGGGTCAATAACAACATAAGTCCTTCATAACTTCTGGTTCGCTGGGCGACATTGCACCAGAGGTCGGACCAATGGGTGAGCATTCTCTGTGTGCGAGCTGAAACAATTCCGTAAACATGGTGCGTTCGAATCGCACAAAGTGCTTACCCCGCAGTCATAAAGCACGTTATCGAACACCCATGTATTTTTGCATCGAATGGAACCGGTAGGTCGTTACCTAACTCATTTCTGATCATCATCAGAGAAAACTGGCAATGGAGTCGTCACGAGAAATATTTCGAAAATCTCCTTGCCAACGTGTTACTCCAAGTACTTTACGACTCGGAACGGACAAAAATATCATGATATGTCACCCGTTTCGGGTGAAATCTCGCTGGAGCGTCGGCAGTGGTTTAGACATGGTTCAACAAATCAAATGCACGTCTATCAGCAGATGCGACGGCGGCCATGATTTGAACCCAGTACTTAATGCATACGTAAGTCTTAGATGTGATCACATACCGTCATAAGCGTACCGACAAAGTTACTAGTCGGACGCCTCCGTTTTTTCGGATATGTTTTCGTATTCGGGAACGCAGGAGACCCGTGTGTTCATCATGTGGGCAAATATGAGTGATGGTTGTTTGAACTTCCGCAGGCCAACCATGTGGCCCTGGTATTCATTTTGCGGATGCTTTGCCAACGTTCCTGAGCGCGATGCACACTTACGTATCACTCGGATTGACTCGGCTTGTCCCAGAGTCTCCTCTTTTGAGTGTAGTAAACATCCTACATACTTACTGTATGCACTCCAAATCGTCCATAAGCCCGCCCTTCTTCCCAGCGGTTAAACTTCGGACTATTCTACCAAATGGCCACCGACGGTTCCGATTCTTTTTCCCTAGCAACTACTACTACGCGTTCCTAGACCGCCCACCGAGAGGTCACATCACTTCGGAAGGACTCGGGTACACACACCCATTGACTCTTCCGAATCTCCACTTTCCATACGACAGGGCACGAGGATGTCTTCTGGTGGAAACCGCGCTGTCCTGGGAATCCCTTGTCACCGAAGCACCGCGCTATCCGTCCTTTCATCCATCTCAATATGCCAAATCGATGGTCCCTGGGTAAGTTTTCACGGTGCGTCGAACATACCGTGACTCCGACCGTGAGGAACGCGCGATCCGCGTTATCACCACCTCCTTCCCTCTCTCTCTCAGGTGGTCTGAGGAAAATGTAAAAAGCTTCTTTTTTTCGCAGAGAAAAAATAGTTTTTCCGTGGCCAAGTTCTGTTCCTCTTCGCGTGGGCCCGCACAGCGATCCTAGTTGATGGAAGATTTGCCAGTCAATGGCGAATGGTCCAATGCCACGGTACCACGAAAACAGAGGGATTGATGAGGTAATGATGAAACCTGTTACCAAGCGGCGTCTTCGTTCATATCCCCAGAGAGCGATCGACAGGCATATGAACAGTTTGCGTCTCTTAAATGGTATAGCAACTGCACCAAGTTGGGCGAGTATGCTCCCGAGCCATGAACGTGGAACAACACGTGTACCATCAAGAGATCTGACGAACGCCCACCCTTATCGTCAAATACGATTGCAGGCAAGGATTGAACGTGGTGGTTACCCATCTATTTGCAAATGTGAAAACCCTATTGTGCCTTTTTGCTAATAACAATGACACGGGCACTACAAGAACGAGGCCCAAGTCATTGAACTGCATTTTTCTTATTCCATTGACATACTCAGGCCGGAGCTATCGTCTTCCGGAAGTGACATGGACGATAACATGGACATCATCACCAAGGGCTGCGCTGATAGACAGTTCTTCCTTCCTGAAGTAGCATCACCTCGGGGACGCGGGAGGTACCCACATGCCCCGATGGGCCCAAAGTAAACTTCAGAATACGGTACGCCTCGTGCATAATCTCAAGACATAATAAACAGAAACCGAGCCGTCATCTGACCTTTGAACGGATCTTGGGTAACTGGTGCGGTGTTGAAACGGTATCGAGTACGACAAACTCGGGCGAAGAATGGATGGCGTGTGGAGAACAAAACGAAGAGCGACTGGGCATCATAGAAGCCAAGATGTGGCGGGACGGAGACTCGTGAACGGTGAAGAGGGCAAGTGCTGTATCCAATTGAGTACGATCGAGTTGTCCACATATACAAAGCTTCGAACAACAGCCTTTTACTGCGTAGAAGCGCTCTGATCGTGGCAATGTACAGCGCCAGCATACTGTGTCCGGCTCCGACTCGAGTGTGACCCACATCCTTCCCGAAACCGAGGACCGTGAGGTTTGCGCACTTGCATTCCATTGCACCAATGCCAATTGAGGTGAAGTAAAGCAACAGTTCACTCCTCGGAAACCTTCGCAACGCTGACGACCCGATATAGTGATCGATAACAATCGGAAGATCTCACTGTCTTGTGCTATGCCGCGACCGAGAGTCGGACCTCGTGAATGATGCCAAAGTCTGACCGTTTGACCGTTCGGTGATAAACATTCGCACGTGGTTCCGCCATGACAGCGGAAGGATCGATCTAGTGCTTGGGAGTGATTCGAGCTCGGAAGGCGAGATATGGAGGGAAGCGGACCAAGACCAAGACTCGGGCGCGGAGTAATAGGGAAGCATACATCACCCCACGGCTACCTCCGACTGAGAAGGGGATGCTCGTGAGTTCTTTCAGTTGAACGAAGGTGTCGGAGTGGACGCAGTATTCGTTGCAGAACATTAAAAGAAGTTGAGCAGACTAACAGCGTGACCTTGCACAGTTTTACTCTGGTAACCTCCCGATGGATTGAGCTGGTATCCACGTACGGGTGAGGTAAATATTGCATAAACATCAGAAATATGGAACGGGAGTTGAATATTATGTAGAGGCTGCCTCCTGACTCGGAGAAGTTCGGCAGGGGCGGAAAACCGATTCAAATATCGTGTATCACCGCCGCACCGTTGGCTCGCCAGTCTACATCGATAGTGACTGATGGAGTGTCCCGGATCTGCGAGACGTAAACACGACACCGCAAAGACCGAGGAACCGAGACCACACGCTCCAGTTGATCACTGAGGCTTGAGGTTCAACTTACCATCATTCTAGGGAACCACCCAAGCGTAACCACTACTCACACAATCGACGCGTTTGCAGAATTTCAATCGAGTGAAAGCGTCCTCTGAAACACGAAGACTGCACTCTAAAAATGGATTGACACTTGGGAAGAGGCAAAACTTCAAGTTGAAGCTTTCCCGATCGAAAATATGTGGGCTGAAACTTGAAGTATGGGCGAACATGTTGGCTCCTACTGTCAGTGGATGTCGGCCGGCGTAAACAAGAAAACCACGCCGGGTATCTCCCATATAGCCTGAGTGCATGCTCAAACTCCAAGTATTTTATTCGGGTACAGAATTCTTGACTTCAAGCTTTGACAAAAAAAAATCTGGGAAGATTTCAAGTACATTTATGTATATGCACAGTTGGCTTGCATACGGCGTAATATACCCGACGACACACTCCGTTGGCTAGGCAGACAGTGGGACATGCCCGGATCGCGATTCCGCCGATCAGTTTGTCCGCGCTCCGCGCTTGAAATTTCGCCATAGTCCTCGATGCCCGACTAAACTCCAAGAGCTCAAATAACGCGGTCTTTTCGTTCATTAAGACAATAAATCCCGGCCCAAGTTTAGTTTTCATCCGCGTTCGACGTTTAGACGAAATCCGAACTTACTAATAATAGTCCATTTGAAGTTTATGCACATGTCCTAGCTGCTATCGAAATTCTTCAAGTCGTTCGGAAAGAGCCAACACATTCACCCAGACTTCAAGTTTCAGCCCACGGATTTTGGATCCGGAAAACTTTGAGTCTCCCCGCTGTACAAACGTCAACTTATATTTCAAGCACAGCCTTCGCGTTTTTTCCTGCAAAACGCGTCGATGATGCATCGTTCACGGCTACGGAATTCACTTGCTTAAGGAACGATACTAGTAGGTATTCATCCTGTCCATTGACTCGTCTGTTTTCATTTTGACCATACATTAAAGGAAGAGTACGTGCAAGCACTGAGTTCATGTGGGATTCCGTCGTCGGCATGCTTGGCTTTTGATCCATAAAACGTTTTTTTGGCGACCTGTACATGTAACGGTTCCGAGTATCCCAAAGGTACAAGGCGAGCGTCACGAGTGGCGCTCGTGGTCGCACGGAAGGATAAGAAACCAAGTTAATATACGTGGGAAGAAGACAGGATGCCCTAACCCGACGCGGGTGTCGCACGAACTGAACCTTGGTGCGTAGAAACTAGATTGCAAGCCGCAGCGCTCCAGAGGGTTGGAGGTGGTCAGACAGTGAGATGGCCTGCGAGGATCTTGTGACTGTAGGTAGCCGTCAAAAGTCAGAGGAGTTCTCCGTATTGGGTAACTGACTCATGGCGTAGTATGCATTAGGTAATCATGCGTAGTCAGCCAGTTCCACAGTGCGCAGGCTCCCTTGGCTGTCACCTATCGAGACATTAATTGTGTCACAAGAACATGACATTCATTAAAATTTCGTCACGTCAAATGTTGACGGGACGAAATACCCACCATTAATGCTAATGGCCCCGAAAATCCCTGTACGTTTTGACCCCTTCAAGGTCTGCCCATGGGGGACGAATACGAGACACACAACACCGCTATCGAATGGACATATCGGAGAGCTGTGACTCAGGAGCGGCATCAGGTGGCTTAAAGTCAAGGTGAGGTTATATATAATAGCGTTCAAGCCCGCGGTGAATTAAAAGAAATAATCACCAGGGGCGCCGTGCAGGTGATGAAGATGCAGTTACTACGAGATACGTCGTGTGCCACGCATCTTAGGTAGTCTACCAGTGGGCGGCACGGAGAAACGAGTTGTACATTGACAAACGAGCTCACAATATCTCTCCAACGCCATCAAACTTGCCTCTGCTCCCCCGGCTATTCTCGCTACTCATAGGAGTCATCGGACGCATCGATGAGTGTTGAACATTCTCAACCTTGCTATCGCTAAATGTCGTGATCTGGACATGCCTTCTACTCCTTCGGTCCTGACTGTTGTCGGTAGAGGTATATCCGGGCGTGAGTAAATTCAACGGCTGATTGGCCAACCCGACACGAGTAAAACGTGATGGAGATGATGGGGGTGAGCTGGACAGTGAGCAATAACGTTTAATATTCCAGTGGGACTATCCTCATTCGCGAACGAGGGCATGAGGTGCTGACCATGTCTAGAATCACGTATTGACCGTTGGATTGATTTGCTTTGCAAATCAACGCCGAAAGAAGGGTCGCAGAGTAAATCACGCCGGCATCGACGATAACGTGTAGAACGGGCCGCAGTTGGGACGCTCGGTCGCCACATAACCTCGCAGTTCGGCGGTCGACAGACCAGATACGGTAAGCTAACAGAACTGGCGATGGGAGAAAGATGTTGAGAAGCCCTCTCTGATACACATCAAACGCGGGAACGCACGGGTGGTCGATAGGTTGGTCGTTAACGTCGATGCGTAAAACGACGTGATCCATTGAGAGAGGCTCCCACCAAAGACCTCGGTTTGTGTCACATGCGATGCAGTATACGGACTTCCAATTCCAGTCACTTCTCAGAAATGTCATAAGTGATTCCGGTCACCGCCCCAAACCCCCTTCACACGTACCACCAACGGCACACCAAAGTAACGCAGGAAAAATCATAGCAAGTTTAGATTTCCATGCAGCATAACAGCGGTAAAGCTGTCACCACAGTTAGCAGATGAGATTCGTCTCGAGAAAAAAAAAAAAAAAAACAAAGCTTACGACGACGCCGTCACCTATGAGCGTTTGTGCAGTATACGCGTAGTTTTTGTACACGAATGTCCATTGCGACACATCTGAAAAATATCCAATAGGTCCCCCTGGGTAGGTATCTCGGAACAATATCAAGCCCTCCATGATCCTTATGATATCGATTACGAGGTGCTATGTAGCACTCAGGGAATCAATCTCTATCCTATACTTACCGAGGGAAACGACAAGAAACACGCACCACCGTGCTAAACAGCAGCAACAAGCATGCTACGATAAGCATGCTATGGTTCACCCGGTGAGTGGACTGTCGAGACCACAGTACATGGATCGTTCCTCCGAACATCAACAACGAAAAACCTTGTCCCGCAAGTGTTTAGCATTCTCTGTCCAGGACATCGTCGTTAACAGATCTCACCATATAAGAGCCCTTCCAGTAGCACTGACAGGAGCTCTGCTTTGTCCAGAGGAATGCCATGGATGCTCATAGTTCAGGACGTAATGAGCGTGCAAGCCCTAAAACAAGAGAGGAAGGGAAGGGCGAGGGTGGCCGGGGGAGGGAGTGCGGGAAAAGGTGGACAACACCCCTTCCAACAGAATCATCCCCGCTAAGCTTATGTATTCCAAACGACCTATGACCGCAGGAACACTCGGGGAACCTCGATAACAAAGGCAGATCCGAATACCTGACAAGACCCAGCTGTGAAGCTCGTACCCAACCACATGCGTATCGCGTTTTAAAGCATTCGACTCCCACTGCCGTCGGTAGACACGTCCCAGTGTACGTGGCGCAAACCCCCGATGGGGGTTGTGCGGGACGCAGAGCGACTCGAGGAACCCACTTCTACACCAGAAATGTTTCATAGACCGGACACAGGACCAACGGCAAAATGGCGTAGTGGACAACCTGTACAACTTTGACAAGACGGATGTGTCGTGACATTTTTTCGGCATACAGATGGACTTTTATTACATAATATGCTCCGACTGAAACTGCCGAATCCGGCGGTAGACGCTGTGGTTCATTGCAATTACTCCTCAGCATCGTCCATAAAGGGTAAAAAATAGTGGGTGTATTGTTCCATGACGACCCGCTCGACGCTTGAGCAGACGACAGCACTCGTGTGACGAGGCGAGCCCGTCGGCATCAGGCATACCGAGCGTTTCCCCGATTTTTCATCAAACCCCGTACGTCTCTAATTTTTGGAAAGCAGCAACCCCAAGGAACGTCGCGACGACGCCACAGGAGAGAAAAAATCTGATAATCCATCATTGTCAAGGGCACCTTCCAAGTGGTAAAACTAGTACGTTCGCTTCCGCCTTGGTCGGATGTGGTAGGTAGGGAGAAAACTGTAACCTTGACCGTTGAAAGAGCCCAAGAGTTTGAGTAGAAGATACGTCTGAACCACGCTCCAACGTATATATATATATCAATGGACAATTCACTCTGCGAGGGCTATATGCCATATACTGCCTTTGGCTTCGAAGCAACTCCCACATTGATGGGATCAGTCTGTCCAATCGACGAACGAATCGACATGTATAGATAATATAGTCATTTCTGTAGTATCTACTACCTAGTCTTGTCCATGTAAAATAATGCCATCCGAGCGTGTCGTGGAAAGAGAAAGAAGAAGGAAAAGCAAAATCCGGATCAGCTATGGTCAAGTGGGGTGCCGTCTGGTGGTTTGCGACCACGAAAAAAAGGCAATGGAAAGAAAATAAAATAAAAAAGGGGGGAAGATGAACAAGACGAAAGCAAAAGAACACGATGATGAAGCAAGTACAACAATGGCTCGCCGAGATCCCTCCTCCCCAATTCCAAATTCTATGATACACACACCTCCACCACCACCATCGTTATAGGGCCTGTGCCCCCGTCCACGATTGCATACTTCCCGATGCCTCGTCTGGATGAAGCCTGTCACCGCTCGCCGCCAGGTACGCTTCTTCGTTCGAATACGCCGGCACATGTTGTCGGAACCCCTGCGATCCCGATCGTGAATGCGAATACGACGGCGATGGTGCATGCCGAACCTGCATCTCAAACGACTCCTGTCCAGGGGATTCAAACCCCATCGAAGACGGTGACCGTGCACCATACCCCGGTTCCGGGAGCGGCGGTATCGTTGACGTCGGCGACGACGACGACGGTCTCCGAGAATGTGAAGATTTCTCCCCAACCTCCCCATTGGGGAAACGGTACAACGAAGGCGGTATCGGAGAGGGTATCGGGATGTCGTTCGAGGAGTAGTACGACTCGTGTGGGGATACCGTCGGCGGGACCGCTTGCTCCGCTTGCACGTTTATCATCTCCGATGACCCGACGTTGATCAGCGGTGTCGTCGTCCGCTCGACCTCCAGCGAATCGTCAGTATACCCCGCCCGACGCTTCTCGTTGACATCCAACGACCCGGGCGGCACCCGCGTCGGTTCGTACATGTGCGACAGGGTGAGCTCGGAAGCGGATCTGGCGTGTGGCTCGCGGAACATCGGCGCGGTCTCGAGATCCGATAATCCGCGCGCGTTTTTGGACGCTTTGCGATGCCGGATTCCCAACCGGTCTTTCAAGTCCCCGCAGACCCACATCTCGCGGATGATGTCCTTGTCTAGCGGCGCGTATGCGGAAGAGGCGAACTTATAGAGGAAGCGAGGCGCTGGGTGGCGAAGGGTGAGACGGTCTCCATCGGCCAAGAACGAGCCACCTACCCAATGCAACCATCACCGAGAAGACGACCGTGGCCCAGAACGTGACATTACTAAACAGCACTTCCACTTCGTCTACGAACGAGCCCGTGGTCGAGAAGAAGTTGTAGGCCGGGAAGTACGAGTAAATCACAACCCAAAGGAGCATCACGAGCGAAGATCCGAAGACAACGACCCATGTAATGAACGTCCAGCTGGGGCAAAAAGGAAACTCAAGTCAGCACTCACTCTATGTAGAGCGTGTATATATTGTGAACGCACTAGTGAGTGTTCATTCCAACGTAGGTGTTCGCAGCAAAGATGGCAGCGATCCCGACGGTGGTGCCGAAATCAGCCAGGGAGTCGATTCCCCTGCCATTCCATGACGTCGCGAGACCAAGGGACCAAACGAGGTAAGGAATGAAGAAGACAACAGCCGACTGGTAAAGACCATCGAGCATATACGACCAGAACTTTACCCGGGTATATTCTAGTCCACGGATGCCTCGAATGTAGAGCTCAGGGAAAGCCAAGGCCGCTTTCGCGTTAATATCCTGGTCGAAAGCTGATAGGTCGGACGTCAGAGGACGACGGGTTCCCACCGAGGCCATTGAAACTACTTACCACCAAGAACAATTACCGGCAGCGACGTGAAAACCAAGTTGCAGAGAAGGATAAAACTGTAATCATACAGATATGTCGCGTCGAAGCTATCCAAGAACAACATATTAACCGTGAAAATTCTCATGACCATACCCGACAACTCACTAGCAAAAGACGAGATACCAAAACATGGCCAACGTCCAAATCACGTTCTATTAAGCACAGTCGGTCAGTTCAACCAAGCCCACGAAGAATAACGGCAAGCGAGGAACCTTGTAAAAAAAGTTGCTATGCATGTCGGCGATACGTTGATATGACCAGCGGCCGTGGACAAGTAGTAGTTTTGTCAGGAACCTAAATTGGCCAAAAGCGTAGTCTGCCGACATCGCAGCCTGTGAACCCTCGTGACCCAACAAGCCACAACCAACGTTGGCTTCTTGAATCATCGCTACATCATTGGCACCGTCACCGATGGACAAAGTCATCGCTTTACGACCTTCCTTGACCTGGATAAGTCCATGAGTATATGTGCTCTTGGGAAGAAAACCCAGACATACCAGCTTCACCGTCAACGCCTTCTGAGCGGGAGACACACGGCAACATACGACTGTCTCACACTGCGTGCCAAGATTGAGGAACAATGGTTTGATATCGGGTGTCAGCGCATGTCGTAAGGTTTCCCCATCGATCACGACCGCGAACGCAGCCTGAGCCCCAGGTACAAAGCCTCGTTTACGCGGGTCCAAAGATGGCGGACCTAATACGGATGCAATCTTGTTCAACCCCGCTTCAATTTGTGCACGCGTTCCCTCTGGCGTGTCAGCGGATAGGATCATGATCTCCATGTCCTGCTTGAGCAGGTTACAACTGAATCCGATCTCAATGGCCGTTTGCAGCTTATCGCCTGGAAGGGATTGACTAAGCGGCGGAGAACCCATCCACTCGACATGTGGCTCACCTGTGAGAATCCACAACTTGATACCCGCGCGGTGCAATGTCTCGATCGCTTCTGGGACACCCACTTGCAGCTTGTCCTCCAGCGCCGTCGCACCGAGTAACAAGAGCTCTTGCTCAATGCTGGATGCTGCCTTCTCGACCTCTTCCTCTCTGTTCTCCGTCGCTGCGGTCGCCGCGTCGTATGTCCTCACCCACATCAGGAACTGATCCTCCGTCAATACCCTGTACGCAATACAGAGCGTCCTCAGTCCCCCATTCGCAAACATGTCCATATCCTTGGTCGTCTTCTCCTTCAACGCCGGATCGACACTGGCCGAAAGCCGCTCGTAAACGACCGAGTCCGCACCCTTGCAATACAAGACGACCCGACCATCGGGTGTGCGCACGATCACGCTCATCCGCTTCCGCGTGCTGTTGAACTCGAGCGTCTTCAACAACGTGTACCGCTCAGGCTGCCCCATCACCTCGATATCGATCGCATCCTTGGACTTGCCCACGAACGGAAACCCAACGTCCCTCGCGGCAGCCACGAGCGCAGCTTCGTCTGGCGACTCCGCCTTGTACTCCAGGTAGCATGGCTTCTTCGCCTGCTCCGGCTTGTCCGCTAGAACGGTGTGGCAGACGGCCAGCGCGCGGAAAAAGGCGGTGATGTGCCCTGCTTGTTCGGATGTCCGGTCCGTAATGTCCTCGGCGAGCTTAGGTGAGACAAGGGTGAGTTTGTTGATCTGTGCGTACCGGTTCTTGAAGAGCTTCGTGAGGGTGGACACCATAGCGTCTTTCAACACAGCCAGCTTGCGCGCGAGCTCCTCGGGCTCGACGGCGTCCGCTCGCCCTTCTCTCGTCGCCGCGCCACGCTGCGCCTCCGTGATACCCTCCCCGTACACCACTCCGTAGATGGAACACTTCTGGAACTCCATCACGTTCTGCGTGAGTGTCCCGGTCTTGTCGGAAAAGACGTATTCGATCTGACCGAGGTCGTCAGAGATACCCCAGTTCTTGGGAATGCAGGAGGTGTCAAAGGGTTTGTAGTACATGTCGACGTCTTGTGCGATGAAGTAGGCTTGAATCGTCTTGACGATTTCGATCGAGATGAAGAGCGATACGGGGACGATATTCTGGAATGCGATGAGGCAGGAGCTGCGACATGACTTCAGACCGGTGCAGATGCGACAAGGTAACCAGACTCACACAAAAGTAATGAGCGCGTTGAGCACAGGAGAGTTAGTCTCATCTACGCCTGGGTCATAGACCTTCACGCTCGTGTTCGGCGAACCATCCAAGACACCATATATCACTGCAGAGAGCGTACAGATAACGAACAGGAATGCAAAATTGACGATGACGTTGAAGTTGGTCTCCCTGGCGATCTTGGATTGTTTCGACGGTGTTATACCTCCGTTCATGTAGATCTTGGTGTCTGGGCCTGTGAAGGCGACCAGACCGATGATCCAAGCTGTGTTCCGCACGATGCAACCACGAAGGAGCAGTTCATTGATGGTGACGCCTTCTTTTCGAGTATCCCCATTGGCAGGGTCTGTAAAACGCAAAACCCCGGTGTACAGGTACAAATTCTGGTGGGGCGGCTCCGAATCAAGAACGAATGATGATTTCTCGACGTCTTCCTCAGAGATAATGGAAGAGGTCGCCTGAAGAGCCCTGCGCGGCTTCAAGTTCGTCTCCCCGTCCAGGTTCTTCGTCTCCAGGTAGCAGAGCCCATCTGGATCGGACGTTGATAACACAACCACATCCGCTGGGACTTGCTCATTCTCCCTCAACAGCACAATGTCCCCAACGTCCAACTTTTTCCACAGCGTTCTCTCCCATCTCGCGGTTCCGCAGATCCTCCGCTTCCAGTCAATGACTCCAAACGACGACCGAGAAGGTATGCTCTGCTGGTATGCCGAATGCGACTTGTTTTGGCCCCAAGACCCAATCTCGGACACAGGTGGTAACCCTGGTGGATACGTGTGCGAATCCACACTGACGATGTCCTCGAGTTGTCTCCCACCCGCACCAGTCGGTCTCCCAAGGCTGAGCGTACTCTCGTTGGGGTCCATCGTGCTCATGCTGACCCTGTCGCCGTCGACACCCTTGCTCAGCACGATCCGCATGCCTTCATCTGCTTCCTTTTCGCGGAGCTTTTTGACACCTTTGGAAACCTTTCCTGGGGCATTGATGTGAAGGAGTCGCTGGTACCAGGGACGAGGATCAAGGGGTTGATTCAAGTTGCGCCATTGACCGAGACGGGTGACAGCGGAGGTGTTAACTTCTTCGTCGAGTTTTGCACGGCGGTAGTCCTCGAGACCTTCTTTGACGGCAGTGACGACGAGAATGAAGAGGAGAGGAAGAGCAGCGGTCGATGCGGAGGCAGCTCCAAAGATGGGAAACACTACGACGCGTTAGAAGGAGAAAGGGTTGATATTGATGCACTCACGTTGGAATATGACCAGGGCCAAGAAGTAAATGTTGGCTATTCTAGAAAGCGACGTCAACTGACGTAGACATTGCAGGATCAGTGGCCTTACCGGTGGAACTGCTCAAAGAGGTTCTTGGGGAGGAATGTCAGGAGGGTATATCCTAGAGGCGGTCAGGCGAGAGAGAGCACGAGTTGGTGGAGGACTTACTGCTCGTCCGTACTTTGTTCCTGGCATAGCGAACGAGTGGCTGGCCATTTTGATCGACTTCCATGGCGGGGAGCGGTGCATTAACGTATACATTTCTGCGCTGACCGGTTATTCGTGGGCCACTCGCGACGGTTGGTGCGTCTGAGATGGCGGAGTCGGCAGTCTTTGGACGCTTGTCTTTTCTAAAGAAGAGAGAACGTTTTCTGCGAGCAGACCTGCGCTGGGCTCGTAGTTCTGAACGAATGGATTCCGCTATAGTAGAGGCTGCGGTGCGCACGGTGCGCAGCCGGAGGTCGGGGTCGATCTGTGCATCGTTGTCGTCGTCGTATTGATCTGGTTGGGGATGACGCTTGAATAAAGACATTTTACTGGTATCGAATTATGGACAGGGTATTCTGAAGACGTCCTAAATACCGAAAGCCAGCACGGAAGGACCTGAGGGGAAGGAGAGTAGCCACCGGAGGGAAGTCAGTTGTACGCAGCACGCGGCGGTGTGGTAGCAGTGTGTTGCAATCACATGGCCCCCAAACACTCTCAACCTACACACAACTCACAACAGCCGTCTGGTGTTTTTTTTACAAGGCGGGATTAGGTTAGTCCTTGGTCTGTTTCACGTGTGGTACAGCGACGAGCGCGCGCCTTTCATAGCTTCCATGGCAAGATCGTCTTCAGTGGAAGAGGGTTTAAGTTCTCTGTCTGGGATATATACTCGTTGAAACCCGGCCCAATTCAGTTCACTGTTACTCTGCGCAATTGTGAACTGGGCTGGGCCGGATATGTGCTCAAAAACGGCCGCTCAGCGCTCAGCGGCAACCTACTTAACTAAAATGCCCTCTTACGAAGCCGCAGAGCGAAAGCGCGTCGCCATCATCGGTGCTGGCGCAGCCGGTGAGTCAACTAGTCACTACTCACTGGCATCCTCCATCCAGCTTGTCTGACCCCTACGTAGGCATGTCCGCCGCCTACGCCCTCTCTCTCCACCCTGACCGTTTCTCCGTGACCATATTCGAACAATCTTCATCCGCAGGAGGTATGGCCATGTCCAGCCCACTCGACAAGTCCAAGTACGGCGCCGATTACATCAATGACGGTGTCCAGGGCGCCAGCCCCGTGTTTTACAATACCTATGCCATGTTCGACAAACTCGGTTTCAAAGCCTCACCCGTTGGTATGCAAGTCAGCTTCGGACGCGACCCCGATGCCGATTTCTGGTCCAACGTATTCCCGAGTCGCGTTATCGATAGGTTCGTCCACTCGCCTCGCTCGCGTCAGACGAACCTCAACTCGTTTCACAGGTTTCGCTCTGATATTCAAAAGTTTGGACGCGTATTGAGGGTCATCAAGGCTCTGGAACCCCTCTTTGCAGTCATCTCCGTCGATGCGATGTTGAAAATGTTTAGGTTCTCGCAGGCATGTCATTCTCTTCCATATCGGTGCTCGCTCCTTCAACGAACCATATCGCAAGGACTTTGGAGAAGTAGTCGTCTATCCTCTCGTCGCCCTCTTTTTCGGTACAGGCAACCAAACCCCTTATATATCCAGTGCGATATTAGAACGCGTCTTCATGGATCCCTCTATGCGCCTCGTGAGTCGAGATCCATCTCTTCCCACAGTATATTCACATGGCGCTGGCCTCAGTTCGAGTACTCTCCCGAATCCTTCCTCGCGTCGATCCCAGAAATGCGCGCCTTTCCGCGCCTGTCGCTGTTGTATCAGGCTTGGGCAGACGAAGTGCAATCCCGTGGCAACGTCACGCTCCTCACGCAACGGCAAGTTACTCGAGTCGTTCGGGGAGATCGCGCGCATACATCGTCGAACGTGCAACTGTGGAGCCGTTCGACGGGTGGGACCAACGAAGAACAACGCGTCCAAGAACCCCTTGGGACAGAAACGTGTGCAGCGTTTGACGAGTTGATCATGGCGGTCGATGCCGACTCGGCGCTCAGGATCCTCGGAGGGAACGCGAGCTGGTTAGAGAAGAAAATATTAGGCAATGTCAAAGTAAGTAAAGGTGTCGCCGGCTTGCCCTTACTGAGTCGATCTCGCGTCTAGTATATATGGGACGTCAGCGTCACACACAGCGATCTGGATTACATGGACAAGGTAATCCCGAGCTTTTGTCGTCCGCCACCGCTTGGTCACTGACTGTGGAGTATCTGTCAGCACTACCGCCTCCATTATGACCCCTCGCTCAACTCCTCTCGTACGGACGAAGACGCAAAGAAAGCATACGAATTCGCACAGAAAGAATTTGCACCCCTATACTTTATCCGGAGCTACCCCGATGACAAGAGAAAGGTCGAGATGAGTTTCAACCTTACCAATTACCAACCACAGGTACCGTCAAGTCCACCACCTTTCTAACCTCGTCGCTCACTCTAACCAGTTCAAGGGCGAGGATCCCCGCGGACCTCAGACACCCTCGAGCACAGCGCCTCCACCTGGTGCACCGCCACCACTCTCGTCCCACGTCTTCCAAACCATCTTCCTCGACCGTGATGGGAGCAGTGAGAAATGGAGCAGAGGCGAAATCAAACCCGAGAATGTCATCTGCGAAAAGTGGTGGAAACAACAGAGTCATCGGTGGCAACACTACGCGGGGACGGTATCCTGGATGATGTGCATCAACGGCAAGGTAAGCATGTCTCGTCCTTTCTTTTTTGGGGGACCTGATGCCCACAGATGTTAGCACCATACGTCATATGCAGGCGCATGGACGATTCTCAGTGCGTGCACATTTGTGCTTTTGTAGTCTGCCGTGAAATGACGTTGACCCACACCAGATATGCACGAGATCGCCATCGTGTCGGGCTTGGCAGCTGCCTACCGTCTCGGCGCAGGGTGCGTCGTGCTTCAGACGACTCTCGTCGACAGCGACACAGCAGCCCGCTCACGCGTCTGTTTGTTCTAGCTACCCGTTCAACCAAGACGAAGATTGCAAACGGCTGTTTCGTCTCTGTCTCGCGGTCAGTCATGGATCCCGCATGGTAGGTCGTTCGGCTGTGCCATAAAATCCGGGAGAACGGTGTACTGATAGAGCGTGCGTTTATGCGTTTTAGCGTGCGGAAGACCGCCGGGGCGTGTTTGCATGAGGAACGGAACGTGGTGTGCAGGGGATTTTGTAATATGTAAGGCCGAGGTGTGCCTCACGACACCACGTCACTGAAGCTCGTTCGTAGATCTGGTCACGTCCGCGCGCCGTACTCTCCATCATTGTACATCCTCTACAAACTGCTCGTGCAATGCAAATGTTTCAGAGCACCACAATATTGTACAGACTGGAAAAAATAATCATGCCAGTATTATAACATGTAGTCAAATGAAGGACAACAAATCTGCGCGCAAAAGAGGCTTCATATGGACATGTGTATGCATATAATGTACCGGCCGTGGTAAGGCCAACCGGTGGAGTGGAGTACCAGTACGGCCTACACTGACATGAAGTTGGACATGTGACAGTTGGTTTCAACACGAAATGAATATATTAGCATGCAAAGGTCCAATGGCCCTCCATGCTCGTTTCGTGTGCAACTCGTCCGAGGGCACGCTCCACGCCAACGTGGCAACGAAACGGGGAGGATACTGTGCTGTACACACGCGTCCATATCGCTGTTCAAAACATTTCCCCCTTTCGACGAGGACAGACTAGAAGAGACAGTCATAGAATATTCACCTGAGTCATAGGCCAAATCTAGGGTATAGACATTGTAGGGGGCACACGACCGCGACGAAATTTCATGCCGTCGAAGCTGACCATCATGATCCTAAACCAAGAACGGCGCTCCAGCTAAGAGAAAAAAATTTGTCACATGTTGTGTGGCCGCGGACATGTCATAAAAAGAGACAAAACAGACGACGAAAGCAAAACCAAGAACAATGCGGAAAAAAAAAGAAAAAAGACATACAACTGCACAGGAGGTAGCGTCGACGCATACGAGGGAGGGCAGGGAGAGGGCGGGACTATGGGCATTGGGACAAGGGATGGCAAAGAGGAGGGGGAGGAGCTACAGATCACTGACAGGGATAATAATAGGTTGTGATGTACATTTTCTCTGCAAAAAAGCTCTTAACGATGGGAATAACAGCACGATATTCCACTGATCCTCCTTTGAGAACATGTGCATCTCGTGTGATTATTCCTAAGAGGAGTTCAGCGGATGAAGTGGATCATCGAGATCAGGACTCACAGCGTCTTCTGCTTCGGCGGTGGCTTCCGCCTCGGGCTCCTCCACGATGGGCTCAGCAGGCGCGGGTGCAGCATTCTCGTCCGTGGGTCCATCCGCCTGATAAATTCGTCATTGTCTGTATAGCACTGCAGCGATAACCCATCTCACCTTGGAGGCAGGTTTCCTCGAGCCTGCTCTTGACGCAGGCTTCCTGGCAGTCGAGGCCGGTTTCGCAGATGCCCGTGATGAGGGCTTTGTGACCTTTGATGCGGGTTTCTCAGATGTGGCCTTGGAGGCCGGTTTGGTGGCAGACACTTTGGATTCAGGCTTGGCAGCGGCCGGCTTCGATTCAGGTTTGGCCTATCGTCCCACCACCACGGATAAGCCCCCAGACCGCCTACACACAAGGGGAGTGAACGTACCTTCTTAGACGGCGGGGCCTCTTCCTCCTGAGCGGCGGCGGGCTCGGCGGGCTCCTCCGCATTCTTATCGGCAGCGGTGCGTTTCCTGCCTCTGGCAGACTTGGGCTTAGTTTCCTCGGCGGCTGCATCGAGGGGTTCTTTGGCCTCGCCGTCTTTCTCATCGGCGGGCTTGACTTTCTTTGAGCGGGGTTTCGGAGCCTTCTTCAGTGGGGCTTCGGCCTTTGGTTGTTCTTTTATGCGTGAAGAGCGACGTGGCTCTGCGGGAGCATCTGTGGAAGGGGGTGCAGCGGCTTTACGAGGCATCGCGCGAGGGAAGGGATATGCGGGGGGAAAGTGTGAAGGGAGACGCGCCTGACCCTATTAGCTTGAACTTTATCATCCTCCCCATTCACTATGGGATCAACAAACAAAACTCGATCACGTGACTCAAGAGCGCGTACACATGTACAAACAAACACCCATTCCATTGCGCACGGATCCATTTCATTCATCTTACACATGTACATATACATAAAACTACAACAACGCAAGCAAACGTTCGGCACCGGTCACTGTGACGTTACTTGGAACCTCTTCGACCTAGCGCGGGAATGAGAAATGGGACAAGTATACTGAAGAGAGACGAACGTGGATGTGTTTGACGACCAAATCTTCCAAGATCAAAGCATAGCGTGCGGTGCGGATACCAAGACCGCGGGCGGACAGGTCGATCGAGAGTCCGATCGACGCGGACCACTCTGCACCCGAATCGCTAAGGGCGACAATCTGTCGCGACAATGAGCGACATTTCAGGTGCGATCTGGCGGTGCATTCTCACCTTGTCTTTGAGTCCCTCGACACGAGCCCATCCGCTCAACACGAATGGATCATTCGCCGCGATCACGGCGATGACATCGACCCCTTGTGCTTTGAACTGTTCATAGTTCTTGAGATACCCAGGTAGGTGGTTTACATGGCAGGTAGGCTATCGGGGGCGTTAGTTGAGCCAGAGAAGAGGCGATCGAACGAGATCAGTTGCGCACGGTGAATGCGCCGGGAACGGCAAACACTACGACCTTCTTTCCAGCCCACTCTTTGGCGATGGAGTAGGTGGAGACTAGGGGTCTGCGGTGAGATTGTTGTGACGAGTAGGCTTAACGACAGTACACACCGGTCCCACAAGCAGACTGGCTCGGTCGGATGCGTGAGTAATAAATGACCTTGATAAGCTTGGATCGGCACCACACACCAGATCGTCAAGCTCGGGCACATATGGGACGTAAGAAAAAGTGGCTTCCGGAACTCTTTCACCGACTGCGATGGTCATGTTTCGAAGCTGAGCCTGCTGAGGTTCTCAATGTGGACAAGAAGTGGGGGCAAAAGCGTCACAGGGTGCTGGGCTTATCGTGACTGGACTCACGGGAATTCTGCGATTAGTGTGGGACCACATCAAAGCATATTATTCATGAAACCAAGTGCTTTCCCCTGGTTACATCCAGCTCATCGCTTCAGATAGTACTGCTAGTTGCGAATCGACAACAACAGGAAATATTAGTCATGCATCATGTATGAGCGCAGCCGGTCGCAAATAACCCTGTCATCATCTTTGTTGTACGTTACGCCTCCGAGCTTGATGCTGACCTTTCCAGACATCAATCTCGGCCATGGTTCTGGATCAAGCCTCCCATTACCTGTTCTCGCACTCGCTGGGGTCTCGACCATTACCGCAGTAGCGGTCAGTGGCATATCGATATGGCTCCAGCTACGAAACTACAGAAAACCTCTCCTTCAGCGGTGCGCATTCTTTGATCGTACGCATCCGCTGACGACACTCATTGTGTGCTTTCCAGAATGGTCGTGCGAATCATGGTCATGGTGCCGTTGTATGCGGTGTCGTCGCTCATCTCGCTCTTCTCCTTGGAGGCAGCTTTCTTCATTGACGCCGTCCGCGACATTTACGAGGTACCTCTACCGACGCATCCGTAGCATCGAATTCTCACGATATTCGTGACAGGCCTTTGTTATATACTGTTTCTTTGTGCTTCTTCTGGACTATCTTGGTGGCGAGCGTTCCCTGCTCATCCTCTTGCACGGCCGACCACCCATCCCAGCCGTCTTTCCCGTTAACCTATGGCGCAACGAGATTGACCCAAGTGATCCATATACATTTCTCTTCCTCAAACGAGGTATTCTGCGTAGGGTCGTTACTCCATTCCTGGTTCCCTTTGTGTTGACTCCCAGTCACAAACAGAATACGTGCAAGTCAAGCCTCTTCTCGCGCTTGCGAGTCTGATCATGAAAGCTACCGGTACCTACAACGAAGGCGACTTTCGTGCTCGAAGCGGATACTTGTACTTGTCCATTGTGTACAACATTTCCATATGTCTCGCACTTTGGTGCCTCGCCGTATTCTGGATGTGTGTTCACCAGGACTTGAAACCTTTCCGGTAAGCACCTCTCTTCCATGTACACCATAGCACGCATCGTTCACGCTTGCAAAGACCCGTCCCTAAGTTCCTTTGTGTCAAAGGCATCCTCTTCTTCTCCTTTTGGCAATCCATCGCCGTCTCCTTCCTCGTCGCAGTAGGCGTTATCACGCGCCTCGGACCCTACACCGACAACGAACACATCTCCCTCGGTCTCACTGACACCCTCATCTGCATCGAGATGCCGTTTTTCGCTGCCGCCCACATGTACGCCTTTTCGTACCGCGACTTCACCAAGCCGCCCACCTCGGCACCAGGAAAGAGCCGTTTACCGATCTACGTCGCACGCATGACGCTCGGGTATGCACTCCGAGATGCGTTTGGGCTCAAGGATCTCGCCGAGGACACACGTGCCACGCTTCGTGGGGAAGGGATCAATTACCGTGCGTTCGAACCCAGCGAGGGCGGGATGCACATCGGCGCCGCGAGGGACCATCGGATCCGCGCTGGGCTCCGCTACGCTGCCGGTGGCAAGCGCAAGTACTGGTTACCCGAAGTGCACCTCGAGGGCGAGGGCGAGGTCACCGCCCCGTTGCTCGCCGCGGATACCGAGGATGTGGTGCACAATGCGCCAAACATGCAGTATTGGCGTGGTGGGTCGCGGATACCCAGGGATGACGTCGACGTGGAGGACGAGGACGAGTATGCGTTGACGTTTAGCGATGCGTTGGCGGGTCCGGAAGGTGCGGACGAGGTGTTATATGAACATGCCAAAAAGTACGTGTTTGGTGATTATTTGTATCCAGTAGTGGATGTGAGCTCAGAGGAGGCGCGTCGGGCGATATGGGAGGAGGAGGAGCGGGTCGTGCGAGAGATTACGTCGAGCGGGTTTGGCAGGCACGAGGGGACGTTCTCTGGATATGGTGCCACACAAAGCGGGCAAAGGCGGGCGAGAACATACGACGACGACGTCCAAGGTGACGCAACGGAAACAGGCAAGGCGCATCATGATCACCACGGCCCTGCTTTATCCTCGCGAACGCCATGGACGCCCTCTCTGCCACGATCACGCAGGATCTCGGATTGCCCGCCGATGATGTCTGGTAGCTTGTCGTCCTCCCACCAGAGTCCATCGGATTCACCCTCCCGAGTCTTATCTCGGTTGCATCTCCCGCATCTCCCTCACTTCCTCTCGTCTTCTACTTCCTCCTCGTCGTCCGCGTCGCCGCGCGTGTCGAGACGAACGTCACACACGCCACTTGTGGAAGAGGACGCGGTGGATCTGGTCGTGCCTGCGCCAGACGGTTTACAAGTGCCGTCGACGTCGCGTGGATCGCATTCGCCACGTTCGCCAGTCTTGATACGGGTATGGGACGAGCGGGGTCCGGACTCGGGGTCGGGTTCGCTGATTCGGACAGTGGTGGATACAGACGAAGATGGAGACGGCGACGGCGACGAGGGGGACCCGCGGGGAGACGCGTCGGATATACGGTTCGTAATCACGGCGGACGACGTGGGAGCAGACTCGGACACTCCGAGGGAATACGGAGAGGGTGATGCGGCGCAGAAGGAGGACGTCGTGAGAGCGCAGACGCCGCCGGCGTATGCTCGTGTAGGTGGTTATGGACTCGGAATACCAGAGGCGGAGGATAATGGCAATCCGTGGGCGTGATGGGAGCTGGTTTTAAGGGCCTCATCCCCCCCACGTACGATTCGATTCTTTGAAGGTGGAGGTGGGCATACCCTACGTGGTTGACATTGGAGAGTTCTTGTATTCTACGTCGTATAATTGTACTTATGTTTTCGAGTTTGATTTACGTTGTGCGAGGTTTACTGTAAGTTATAAATGCCACATTGGCATTGGTAGTGTGCTTCAAAACCTAGTTTGGGTCGGGACGAAGGACGGCGTCGACGACGGTTGTTCCCAAGACAGGGCGATCACGCATGGTTGATCCTAGTTCGCAGTCCTCGCGACAAAGTTGAACTGGCACGGAACGAAGTCAAGATTATTAATACTTACTGAACCGATGATATCGTACATCACTCATTTAGGTCGCACGCCGTTGGAAAATGTTGGAACTTGAGCTTGACCGGTGGCCCTGCCACCGTAGTACGATGGATGATGTTCGTCTCCGTCTATCCCGTTCCCAAAAAATATTGTTTACAGATCCTGGATACCCCATTCCATCGAAGTTCGTCTCTTCAAATCGCATGACATAGCAAGAATATGGTGCAGTTCCACGAAGAACACTAGTGAGTCCCCCGCGAGTTTACAAGTGTTCATTGCGTTCCGCCATGCCGCAAGCCTGTCAAGATCTCGGAGTAGGATAGAAACTTGCCGGGTCATGCGCGACGCACCCGGGTCAACTTGACTCGCCGTGATGCGAGACACAGACGTTGAGGGCAAACAACCGTATGTGTTCCAGTGACACTGAACATGACAGCTTACACGATGAGACATGCTTGGCTTGACTCGGGGGTATTGTGAGGAGCGTTTGGAGCACCGTCATCCATTCCTACGAGCCCTGTGCCCGTGGGTCCCGAATAAAGTGAGAATAAGATATCACGGTCACCGTACCGCTGGTTCCTCGGAAACCATCCGAGTGACCACGCCGGCGGAACATCTTGATACAGTGGAAACATAGTATTACATTTTTAAAAGATGATCCATACCAATTGTTGGTGTCCTCGGGACTGATAATGAAAGGACATCGCAAGAAAGAGTACATCCCCGACTCCCACGAAGTGGAGGAGGGTCTTTGCGTGCCAGAAAATTTTCCCATCAGCAAATGGACTTGTCGCATGTGAATCTTTTACCATAATAGTTGTACGGTCGATTCCGGGTTATTTGTTTGTTCACCGCGTGGCCTGCCTACGCCAGACGGATATTTTTGCAAGTTCATCACGAGAACCACAAGTCCCCGACACAAAATATGAAATGAAATTCTCATAGGACGACACCTCAAGGCCTCATCTTTGAAACTGTTTTCTCGCCGCCGCGATGCTCATGCATGCCGCGCTGGCAGCTGCTGTTTGCGTCAGCAGCATGCCAAGTATGGCACTATAGCCGAGTGGTTAGGGCAACAGACCAGAAATCTGTTCCTCTTTGAGGGCGCAGGTTCGAAACCTGCTGGGCCGCATCAGCCTTTTTCATGCACTGACTCAGTATCGGATAGTAGCAGCCAACTCTCCGATTCATATACATGCAACGCCGGACATTGCAAATGGTGACGTTTGAAACATACAGGACACATACGCTTACGCCTACGGTGGTACTGCAAACCAAGCAGATACGAGGGTGTTGGATGATGTGTACAATGTCTTGAAATACAGCAACGCGTGTCTAGCAGGCCGACACCAATACGCGACCGTGTTTTGGGCAAAATGGCCAACAGTATATCGTTTCCCTGGAGTCGGGGATTTGGCGCGTGCGCCGCTACGATAGAGAAGGTTGGACGGTTTCGAGAACTTCCGACCTCAGGCTCCCTCGGAGACGCGCGTTCACCACTATCGTTCCCACGCTTATTCGTGTTGACCACTGGTCGTACCAGCATCTCGGCGATACTACTATGCACCTCCACAGCGAGCAGAGTGCTCCCGTCGGTTGTCCTGCGGGGTCACCACACATTTTCAACGATATGGAGCGCCGAAGCCTAACTCGAGACGACATAGCATCCAGAGTCAGACCGTCTGGCAGCCTAGCTCTGAAGCTTGTTAGCCAATTGGTGGCTCGGTGATACTTGACCTCAAGCCACACCGGACCCCGAGTTAGGTCTTCCTCCTACCTAAGGGAGCGGCAACTTCAAGCTCGCAGGGCCGCATCATGGTAATGGGACCATTAGCAGAACGTGGAACTTCTTTAGCACCCATTCTAACCGGAGTTCAAGTTGTAGGTGGCACAAAGCGACGTGACGGTGGCGTAATCGTTCCGGTGAACTGAATACCAAGCGGACTGTCACCGAAGTTATAGACCGATAGCCAATGCGTTTCCCACGTTCAGAGATTCCCCCTTTATCTCTTTCACAACGACTCGGCACTTGCTGTTGAAAAGGATATATAACGATCAGATCATGCTCACGAGTCATGGCGACAACGCCGAGCGCGGTCCGCTACTTCAAAAGGCCAAGGCTAGCAGAGATACCCCTGTAGAATGCCATGAGATCTCCCGGTCGACTAGACACTGTGTCCTGGTAGCTTTGTGGGCTGAGACGTTTTTCTGTGTGAACTAGTTTCGTTCTAGGTCTAACGTGGTGTCACTAACAGTTTTCAGAATTTGAACTGTATGTGGTGCCACTCATAGTTTTGGCAACGCTCACTTGGTACTAATCATTCAATTTCTCCTCTAGTAACGATGGTGGCCACGCGTAAGATACCTCAGTCGGGAACTTGTTCGCCTCTAATGAGTACTGTTCGTAGTGCTACCCTCGATCACATCAGAATTCAAAGAATCAAACCAAGCCAGTTGGATTGGCACTGCGTACGGTTCCACGCTTTAGACCCCCGTTGCTCACCCACATACGCATGCCTCCTCAGATATTTACTCTCAAGTTGCACCTTCACGCTTCTCTATGGACGGCTATGTATCATCATCGGCCGACGGGCAGCATGCCAAATCGCTTTAATTGCGACCGCTCTCGGCACTCTTCTCTGTGGGGTCTCTAGAGGTATGATCGAACTGACAGTCGCGCGATTCGTACGTAGATTTTTCTGTCTCTCGCCTTCCCTCGTGATACAGACTTTGATGGGTCATTCAGATAGCTGGAGTAGGCGCAGGAGCGCTCCAGTTGCTTGCCATGTAAGTACATGTTCTCGTGAGTGACCATGATTTGCTCAACCACGTGAATCAAGGATCGTCTCGGCCGACATGTACAGTATCCGAGTGCGTTCACGGCCCATCTCGTCGCATTCTGACATTCATCGTCGTCCAGGAACGCGGCTTACCTCAAGCGTTAAGCAATCTCTCTCTAGCCGTGAGCGCTCCGTTCGGTCAAGGGTACGACACACTTCTCTGACCCCTGCGCTAGGTTGGATTAGGCCTCGGTGGACCTGTTGGCGGTATTTTGAACGATTTGTACGTCGTTCCTCGTTGGTGTGCTTTGGTTCCTTGGGTGGGGCAGGCTCACTTGGAGATTTGGATGGCGGATCGCGTTTTTATGTCAGGTGCCGCTTTTTGTCCTGGTGATGATCGTCGTCACGAGCGCTCTGCGTTATGTGACACCGGTGGGTAGCTCGCCTTTGTCATGTCAGTATGCGCAGGTTTCGAGGGTTTGTTCTACAGGGCCAATGTCAAAGTGCAACGGAGGTTCTATCCAGAATCGACTTTGGAGGCGTGTTTGCGCTCTTTCTTATGGTAGGGTCATCGCGTGCGTTTCATTTGTGGCTGCGTAATTCATCCTTGCGCTAGATCGGATCGACACCCACTTGGCTCAGCACGAAATTCAATGAAGATCTTCCTGTGAGTCGTATCCTATGTTGAGTGCGATCCCTCGGCTTTACGACCCTTGGCAGTGGACGGATCGACGGGTCATCATTCCGCTGACACTTTCCTTCCTTTCCTTGGGACTTTTTCTTGCGATTGAATTCTGCATAGCCTCGGAACCCATCCTGCCGCCCTCTCTCTTAAGAGAGAAAGTACCCGTGCTTGTGAGCTCGAGTAACTGTTTTTTGGGGGTTTGCAACTTTTCTATCATGTACTTTATCTCCTTGTGGTTTCAAACGGTGTCTTTGGACAGTGCATCCAACGCTGGCGTGTTGATTGTAAACGCATATCAACGTATAAGCGATCAATGACTCCTGTTATCGGTGTATAGGGCTCCACTTGCTCCCACATAGTCTTGCAATGGGTTTGGGTTCGTTGGTGTCAGGGTACGTTATAAACTTTCCTTGCTCCCCAGCAGCTGATCACCTGGCGCTATACATAGCTGGTGGGTTCATCGAACGGGTAAATACACGACTCTCAACCTCGTCTTTGGTATCATTCCACTCTCTGGTCTCATTCACATCATCTTCATGCGGGAGGGTTCGGGGTTCATTCCAAAGTGGTTTAGTGTTTTCCCGATCGGTTTTGGGAACGCAATCGTGTTTGTGACGGTGATGAGTATGGAATTCTTTCAAAGCCGCTCCCAG